>VMDO01002903.1:0-155572 GCA_007922755.1 Pedetes capensis | reverse complement strand
TCATTTTGAGTCGTGTCACATCATCACGTTGAGCACCCTGGGGTTTTACTCCATTTCCCTCATCACGGTATACTCTACTTGGAGGAGGCAACTCTTCCCCAGTAGTCTTTTGAGTGCCTTCCAACCTGGGGGCCTCATTTTCAGGCACTATATCTGACAGTATTTCTTTGCTATCCATAGGGTTTTCAATGGCTAGTTGTTTCGGGAGTGGCTCGCCAGGTCCTACTCCCTTCAATAGATGTAGGGAGTTCATAAACTATAAATGATGTTTATCTATTTTAAAGAGGGTAAAGCCATCCCCAAACTTACAGCTCAGCTCTGAACATGGTTGGTTCTTCCCTACTAATACATTGCAATCAGCCCATGAGACTAACATTCCAGTGTTCTTTAAATCATCCTCCAGTTTTCAGATCACAAAAATGGGAGAAGAACCTTGCAGCTCACTCCTGAAATAATTTCAAAACAATCAGCCATTAAAATCCCTATGAATAGCAGAGAAGCACTGACATAATCCTGGGCATGGCACAGTTTCAGGGAGTGTTTTGTTTAGTGTACATAGGGGTCTCTATGAGTCAGACCGGACTCAACAGCACCTAACAACAACTACCAGATTTCAGTAAGCCTTTTTCTAATCCTTTTATACTGCATTTTATATTCAGGTCCAAGCTTCTCAAACTTCACTTCAGATTTTTAAAAAATCTTCTAGCCTCATGTCAGTACCTTCCTTTTGTGTGTGTGCGTGTGTGTGTGTGTGTGTGTGTGTGTTTTCCCTAGTCTAGCTTGATGTCATTCATCAAAATAGTGGCTCTTAATTCCCCATGTGTTGAATAACTACCTGGTGAACTTTCTGCAAATGCAGATTCTCTCTTCTTTCTTTCCTCCCTTCCTTCCTTCCAGTCTATCTTTCTCTCTTTTTGTCCTGTGGTACTGGGTGTCTAAACTAGATCTCTACCACTGAACTGCATTTCCAAACCATTTTTACTTTTTATTTTGAGACAGGGTCTTGCTATTATTATGCAGGCTTCCTCTGGCCTTGAACTTGTGATTCTCCTTCCTTCACCTCCAGAGTTGCTGGGATTACAGCTGTGTACCACCACACTTGGCTATAAATGCAGATTCTTAATCCCTCATCCTTGTTCTCAGTTTGGAAATCTGCATTTTGACTGGCACCCTAAAATAATTCTGACAGACATAGCTCAGGGACAGCACTTGACAAAGGACACAACACTTTCCTCTTCTACCCTGGATAACATAGCTCTCTTCTCCTGCCCTCTTGTACCTCTCTAGAAGCTCTTTGTTGTTGTTAGGTGCCATAGAGTCCAGTCTGATTCACAGTGATCCTACATACAATAGAATGAAACAATCTCGAACACAGTGCCATGCCTGGCACTATGTCAATGCTTCTCTGCTACTCATAGGGTTTTCAATAGTTGATTGTTTTGGAAGTGGGCTGCTAGATCCTTCTCCCGTTTTTGTAGTGCTGGGGATTGAATCCAGGCCCTCAAAGAGTACAGAGAAGCACTCTACCAACTGAGCTAAACTCCAGCTCTAGAAGTTCTAGAAAACTGTATTATATAGCACTTGTAAGAACAGCATATTTAGAAGCTAGTAGATCAGGATACACAGCCTCCTGGAGGAGCAGCAGGTAACTGCAGGGTGGTCCTTGGCACCTCTGAAGTCACAGGTGACATTTTGAGAGTGTACTTCTTCTGGAAAGAAGATCTGAGCTTTCATCAGACTCTCAAAGAAATCTACTATCCAATGTGTTAAAGGAACTCTAAAATGCCATTAAACAGATTTATACTTTAAAATTAATTACCTTCACATTTGACATACTTCATCTCTGAACATTATGTATCTTTGCTTGTTTTCTTAGGGCATGACCTGCGTCTTGGCATAGATTCTACTGCATTGTCAAATAGAAGAGAAACATATGCTGAGATGAGCTGTAGCAAACTTGCCTGCCAACCCTCTACTTCACTCCTGTCAGCCCTTTCTCTTGGCATTTTTCTGTTATTTGTGTTGTTCTTCATCCGAGACTATCTCATCCTCTTTTTAGGTAACTGGATGTCCTCCTGTTCTCTCCTATGATCATTAGAATATATTGCAAAGACCAGGAATAAAAGTTGAATTACCTTACGTTTTAAAAGGAAGAGAGAATAGGAAGATCTATGGGTACATGTAGATGAGTTTATTGCTGTCAAGGAGGCTACAAAATAATTTAAAAATTTTTATAGTCTCTGAAATAGCTGAAGAGAATACTGAAAGGTTTTAGGTAGTTAACATTTCTTATAGCTAGGACTTGGATAGAAAATCTAGATCCACCAGGCAGGTCAAGCCTTGACTTTGTACTGGAAGATAAAGAAAGAGGTGAAGTAGTGAGTACTTTGCTGAATCCATTTTGGTGTCGGGTGATTGTGACCAAATCCCGTTTCCAGAAGCAGCATTTTAACAGTGTTCCAGGTCCCGCATTGGAGATGCAAGCTGTGCTGTTTGGTGGTGGTGAAATGGGTGATGGTTCCGTTAGCCTGGTCCTATGTCATAGGTTTTGGAATTGTTCCTAGGAGAATAGTTTATATGCCAGGTTCTGCCGCCCTTTCTGAGGATCTGTGAGCTACACAGTACATTTTCAATAATCCCTTTCTGCTGAAATTAACCTTAGTCGGTTTCTTTTGGCTCCATCCTCCAAACATACATGTTATCCTGATGTCCTTCCCCCTGACTCTTTATTTTGTGGTACTAGGGCGTTGGACCTAGGGCCCCACACATGCTTTTGCAAGCACTATACCACTGAGTGGTACCCTCAGCCCATTTTTTACTTTTTAAATTTTTTTTTATGCTTTCAAACAAAACTAGCGGACTTATTAATTATGGATAATAGACAGTACACTTCAGGTTTAAACATGGGTATTTGGAGGGTGAGGGAAAGAGATGCTTGAAAAAGAAGAATAATACACATGAGAGACATGGGTACAGGCATCTCAAGAGAGAGAACAGCACCCTCCCTTTTAAATTTTGAGAAAAGTTCTAAGTTACAAAGGCTGCCTCTGATTTCAGACTCACAATCTTCCTCCCTCAGCCTCCCGAGTTGGATTACAGTTGTGTGCCACTGTGTCTAGCTCTTTTTTTCCTTTTCTTTTCCTTTCCTTTTTTTAACTTCTTTCTTTTTCTTTTTTCTTTCTTTCTTTTTTTTTTTTAATGGTACTTACGTGTTAAAACCAGGGCCTCCCACATACTTGGCAAGTGCTCTACCACTGGGCTGCATCCCCAGCCCATTTTTAATTTTTTATCTTGAGACGGGATCTCCCTAAATTACGCAGGGTGCCTCTGGCCTTGAACCTGCAATCCTCATGCCTCAGCCTCCTGAGTCACTGGGATTACATTCATGAGCCACAGTGCCCAGCTTTTTTTCCCTTTTCAAATGACATTCTTTTTTTATTTTGTTTTGTCAGAAATCATAGCCCATTTAAAAAAAAAAAAATTACAGTAGTTTATTTTTTTTCTCACTTAAAAATGTTTCTTGATCATGGAAATTTCCAAACTTACCTACAAGAAGAAAGACTAGTATAACAAATTCCCATATCCTATCACCCAGCTTCAACACTTTACCACTCATTTCTCATTTTTCCTTTTTCTATGTCTTTTTTAAGAATAGAAAGAGAGGTTATTTATTGTTAGGTGCCGTTGAGTTGGGTCCGACTTATAGAGAGCCTATGAACAACAAAATGAAACACTGCTCCACACTGTGCCTTGCCTGGCACTATTGTCAGTGCTTCTCTGCTATTCATAGGGTTTTCAATTGCAGATCACTTTGGGAGTGGGCTGCCTGGTCCTTTTCCCAATCCTATAGTACTGGGTATTCACAGGTGGTCTCCTATCCTGGACTAACCAGGCCCAACCTTGCTTAGCTTCTGAGATCAGATGCCAGCATGATATAGCTGTAGACAGAAAGAGAGAAGATGGAATATCCTCTCACCCATAAATACTTTATATCATATCTAACAGATAATAACTTAAAAAATAAATACATTGGAGTTGGGGTATAACTCAGTGGTAGAGCTCTTGCGTAGCATGGAGAAGGCCCTGTGTTCAGTTACTACCAAAACCCAAAACTTTTAGAGTACATTATCAGACCTAACAAAAGTGACAATAATTATTTAACATCATTCTATTCTTGTCCATGTTGAAACTCGGTTTTCCCCAACATAAATTTTATAATTTGTTTGTTTAAATGAGGATTCAAATTCATTCCAGTGTATTTAAGGGATTTGTCTCTTTTCTCCTTCCCTCTTTCCTTCCTCTGTTAATTAACTAATTAATTAACTACTAATTATTAATTAATTACCAGGGGAATGAACCCAAGGCTTCATGCATGCTAGGAAGCTGCTCTACCACTAAGCTATACTCTAGTACTTTTTTTGGTTTCTATTTTATTTTTTTATTATTGTATTTTTTGTGGTACTGGGGGTTGAACCCAGGGCCTCACACTTAGTACATGGTTTGCAAATGCTGTACCACTGAGCTGCACCCCCAACCCATTATATATATATGTATGCATGTATGTACATATATGTATATTTTTTAAATTTAATTTAATTTTTTTGTGACAGGATCTTGCTAAATTATGCATACTGCATCTGGTCTCGAACTTGCAATCCTCCTGCCTCTGCCTCCCAAGTCACTGGGATTACAGACATGCACCACCACGCCCAGCTGCTTGTTTTTTGTTTTTATTTTGAGACAGGCTTTCACTAAATTGCACAACTACCTCTGACCTTCAAGGTGTGCCTCCTAGGTCACTGGGATTACAGGCATGTGTCACAATACCTGGCTCCCGTTTTTTTGTTTTTGTTTTTTTTTAAACTCAGATATAATTCATATGCTTAATATGTCTCTTAATTCTCTTAAAATACATAGTTCTTCCTTCTCTTTTTGGTGCTATTTATTTTGTGAATAATTTTCAATGTCTTACAGAATTTTCTAAATTGGATGGCATTTTTTTGTGTCATTAACATGTTCTTCTTGCTTGTTTTTTTTTTTTTTTTTCCTGTAAATTTGCGGTTAGATCTAGGGACCTTGTTACATTCAGCTCTAATCTATCTTAAGAGTTTTCCCAGGGTGGAATTTAGCTTAGTTGGTACAGTGCTGCTCCACACTCTCTGAGGATCTGGGTTTGATCCACAGCACTGCAAAAATGGGAGAAGGACATGACAATCAACTCCCAAAGCAATCCTGAAACAGTCAGCCATTGAAAACCCTGTGAAGGTTGCTGTGAGTTGGACATGTCTCGACAGCACCTAACAACAGCAAAGGTTTTCCCTGCCTTCCTTCCTTTTTTTTTCTTTCTTTTGCTTTCTTTTTTAGATCTAGCTTAGCCATACCTCCTCCAAGAATTCATCTTTACTAACTATACCCTGAGTAGTTGCTCTTCTTGTAGACACTTGTAGCATGTACTTATTTTTCACTCTCTTTATCCATTAAATTATGTCCATTCCTATTTCTAAAAAGTCAGGGTCCATGTCCTGACCACAGGGACCATACATGTGTCATTGCTGCTCTTTCCTCCATACCTAGCGCACACTGTGGCTGGCGCAGTGTATGTTTCATAAACAGTTACTGAGCTAGGTGGATACAAGAGTGTAGATCATACACAAGATATCTGTTGCTTATCTGCATTATATGGGAATTTTTCCCCAGGTCTCAAGCTTGACTCCACTCCTGGCTTGTGAGCCCTATGAGGACAAAGAATAAGGGAAATGTATCTTTGTAGCCCAAGGACCTAACACAGTGCACACCTAGTGCATGCTCAGTGCATGATACCTCGGGGACCTTTGCTTGTCTATCCTTATGGGATCTTTGTGAGACCCAATAAGAGGCTTGTGTGACAAACATGTAAAGTCTTATGTAAATACTGGCAATAATTATAATCTCTAGTTATTACTTTTATACATTTTATAGTCCTCAATTTAACATTTTATAGTCCTCAATTTAAATGCATACCACTATTGATTTGTCCCTTATTTTTAGAAGTGGTAACTGCTCCTAGGTTTTAACTGATTAATGAAGAGACATGACAGAGGACATCTATCAAGTGGTCAACTCTTGTTATGTGAATTAATGGTGTGGCTCCCCATAGGAAATCATCCATTGAAAGGAGTGAAAGATTTTTATGGTAATGGTACTGTTGCATGAAAGCCAAAGGGAACAGACCTACCAAAGGACAGATCACATTAAATTTTGTGAACCATGAGTTTATGGGGGGATTTTATACAGGGGGTGTGGGCAACTCATGGAAAGCCTTTATGTACAGTTACACTGCGGGTGGGGGAGTTTTCTGCTCTAGGAAAGTCTTACCAAAAGTCTCAAAGCTGTACCACAATTAACTCCCTCCGGAGGGGGCTTCTCTATAGCAGTAGTCCTTGTTCTCTCCCAAGTGGATTTCTTTACAGGAGTGGTATGTTACTCCCCGGCAGCCTCTGGGGCTTCTGTACCACCAGTTTCTCTCCTCCTCTACCCTGCCTGGTGTTTACCTCATATATCTATATCTATAGATGAGTTGTTGTTGTTGGTAGGTGGCATTGAGTCAGGTCTGACTTATGGAGACCATGTGTACAACAGAATCAGACACTCTCTGACACTGTGCTATACCTGGCACTATGGCAGTGCTTCTCTGCTATTCACAGGGTTTTCAATGGCAGATTGTTTCCGGATTGTTTCAGGTGTGGGTTGCCAAGTCCTTCTCTTGTTTTTACAGTGCTGAGGAGGGAACCCAGGGATTCAGAGAGCGCAGAGCGGCACTCTTATCATGGGAGCTAAACCCCATCCCTCTTTATCTGTATCTATATCTATATCTATATATCCCTCAGTAGAGTCTTGTGATCCTCCTTCCCCTCCTTACAGGAGGGGATGATGATATATTATAAATAGGCTTAACCAACTTGTATATTTCCAAACCACTGCTGTGACTGCAAGGCCTAGCCTCCCTACCCCAGATGCCAACTGTTTTTTGTGATTGTAGCAATCATCAGGTCCAGCACATGACAAGTCTGGAAGAGCCATCTACATAAAAGATCCAAAAGCTCTTTCAGTAGCAAGTGACAAAAACTTAAAAGCAAAACAGTTTTCAGCAAAAAGGAATTTTTTTGTTTCTATATCTAGAAAAGTCCACTGATATCTAACTTCAGGTAGGGTTGGAAGAGGAAATTGAAACAATGTTGTTGTTGTTGTTGTTAGGTACCTTCCAAATTGGTATTCAACTCATAGTGACCCTGCGCACAACCCAACTGGTGAAACACTATTGTCAGTGCTTCTCTGCTGTTCATAGGGTTTTCAATGGCAGATTGATTTTGGGGAGTGGATTGCCAGGTCCTTCTCCCAAGCCTACATCACCTGGTGTTCCCAGGCGGTCTCCCATCCAAGTACTAACCAGGCCCGACCCTGCTTAGCTTCTGAAATCTGATGGGATTGGATGCCACAGGGCTTTATATCTCTTGGTTTTGCTTGTCTAGTCTTCTCTTCCTTGATCTCATTCTCACCTTTTTTAGATCAGCTTCCCTAGGTGATCATAGGCTAAGTAGGTCCTGGATTTTTCCCTTTTGGCATCATGTTTCCCAAACCAGATATTCTTCCCTAGGTGCCCTAGCAGAAAAGCGAAGGAGGACTTCACCAGCCCCTCACCAGCCCCATCCATGCCAAAGGGAATCCCTGAGGCTAAGGAAAGGGGACCCTCTGAGAGATCAGGATGGTTACATGCTCACTGCTACTGAATGGCACATGGCACTCTAATGGATAACTCTGGGAAGTTTCCCTGAACCAAGGGCAGAGTGAGACCCAAGAAAAGGTATAGGGGGAAAATAGTACCTGAGTACCTATGAGTACCTGAAGGCAACCTCACCTCAGATTGCTGGAGCCTGGGGATCTCTCTGGAAGGTCCACTAGTGGGAGACAAATTCAAGAGTTCTGGCTTCTTTGACAGTTTCCACTTGCCCTTTGAGGTTGATCCTTTAGGTGTGGTCCCCGTTATCTATAATAATTAACATAATGGACTGGTTCATTACAGTCCTAAAGAGGTTGTAAACCTCAGTTGTAACATGAAGTCTGTGATAGCCTTCAAAAGGCCAGTAGACCAAAATTGTGCACAGCATTTTGCTTTCACCTGTGTTTCCTACAAAGAGGGTCAATAGCTTTCTTCAGATTAAAAAGCTTCTGGTGGATACGTGGTGCACACCTATAATCCCAGCTACTTGGGAGGGAGGCTGAGGCAGAAAGATCACTAGTTTGAGGCCAGAGGCAGCCTGCACAATTTAGTGAGATCCTGTCTCAAAATAAAAAATTTAAAAAAGGGCTATAGGTGCAGCTCAGTGGTAGAGCACTTGTCTAGCAGTGCAACGCCCTGGGCTCAACCCCCTAGTATTGCAAACAACAAACAAACAAACAAAAGGAATCCCAGACACTTAAGAGGTGAATGCAGGAGGATTACAAGTTCAAGGGTAGAGGCAACTTGCACAATTTAGTGAGACTCTGACTCAAGATAAAAAAGAAAAAAGGGGCTGAAGGTACAGTTCAGTGGTAGAGCATTTGCAAAGTCTGCTCAGGGCCTCAGCACCCCCCACACACCAGTACCTCAACAAACAAACAAAAACCCAAACCCTTCCAATGGGCCAAAAGATTAAGACTGCAGTGTTTATTAATGGAGATGCCAGTGACATTTAGACAAGAAAATTTGTTATTGTGTACAATGTTTATCATCTCTGCCCTATACACTGTAAATGCTCGATGAGGTCTAAATTATGCCAATAATCAATTCTTCCTCCCATGGATCTAGATGAAATTGTTGTTGCTGTTGTTAGGTGCCGTCGATGCGGTATCCAACTCATAGCGACCCTCATAGGGTTTTCAATGGCAGACTGTTTCGGGATTGCCTTGGGAGTGGATTGCCAGGTCCTTCTCCCATTTTTGTGGTGCTGGGAATTGAACTCGGGACCTCAGAGACTGCAGCACAAAGCTCTACCAACTGAGCTAAATCCCAGCCTTAGATGAAATTAGGAGTCTATAATGATTATTCCCCTTTCTGTTTCACTTTTCCTCGTCCTCTCACAGAGTCACACTTCTTCACTTTTGGCATATAATTTCCAGTAGTTCATCTATCAAGGAATACCTTGCTTTCCTATGAGGTGTTTTCAGGCATTCTGCCATATTTTAGTGGTTATAGTGAAGGACCTAACAGTAGTATTTTGGGGAGTTTTATAATTGCTACTGCAACACAATGTGCCTCCTGTACTCTCCCCAAATGTCCTTGAGAACCCCAGTTCTAAAATCAGCCCATCCTACTGGAGACCTTTTCTGATGGGAAATTAAAACTGTTTGATTGAAAGCAAAGACATGCAAACGGGTAACTCTTTGGAGGTTACCCAACCATCACTGTGGTCTTCTTAGAGTTTTCTCCTAGGATTGTCATTCAGTTTATTACTTCTGAAAGGACAAACATGCAAGTGAGATATTAGTCTGAAAAGATTATCTTCAAGATTGAATTTAAAAAAGGAATGACTATTGAGGGGCTTTTTTTTTTCTTACAGGTTACAAATCACTTTCTGTTACATTTGACCTTGCAACACTTTATAAAAACAGGTTCCCCCTTACTCTCTACTCCCTTCCTGATGCTTCAAGACACTTTTTATAAAAAGACCAAATCCCACTGGAACTAATCAGAGGGCAGGAGTGGAAGTACAAATGAGCTAAAACTGAATCTTTTATTCTGTCACCTGAGTTCTGGGAAGCTCAGAAAGGAGTGGCGCACTCCTGAAATGTTAGGGCAATCTCATTTGAAGTCCTAGCCAACTGAGAAATTGAAAACAGACAGTGAGGACGGGGCTGTTTTGTAACTTTGTGCTTTTTAAATTAATTGAATCTTTCAAGTGCTGCTTTAGATTAAAGGTGCCTAATTGGATAAAGGGGAAAGAGCCACTCAGTTGATGAACAGCATTGTCAAAGCCCAGACTGAGTTCCACAAAAAGAACGCACAAAAACAACTTCTCCAGTAATGTTTTCATTACAAAGTGAAGTTAAGTTCCAACACACTTTTCCAATCAGAGGACAAGTTGATCTGTCGCAGCAGCCTAGGGACGCATGACGGCTGATAGGAAGTCCTTTTATTTTAAGACAGGCTTGAACTCTGAAACTTTCTAGTGCCAAAACCCTTCAGTATTTTATTTTTAAAATAAGGACTTGGCGTACCCTCGCAAATGTCTGAGCTGGGAGGAGGAGTGACGCCTGGGGAGCAGGCTGAGTCCGTACTTATTAATATTAAATAGCCAAGTCTGTACCCTTGAAGCAAGTGGGAGAGAATAGGGAGAGGAGCTGCTGACATTGACAATGAGTCCAAACAGGAGTTGCACTAGCGGTGTCCACCACGTTGCCTCTCCCCCTGCCTGGCCTTCTGGGAGCTGTAGTTTTCTGGGTAGCCGCTCCCCCGGCGAGCTGGGACGCCCTGCCCGGGCGGAACTACACATCCCAGGCAGCGTTCGGCCACCGGCCCCTCCCGCCCAGCTGCGAGTGTAAACTCACCGCGCTGGGGCGGGTGGCAGCGCGCGGGCTAGCGGGCTGAGCTTGGCACTGCGCGGGGCGCACGGCTGGGGGACCCAGGCCCCGCCACCTGCCCTCGGTCCCCGGGCTCTGTTAACAATTTCGAGCAGTGGAAGGGCGGCGAGCGAGAGCCATGCAGTCGGAATCGGGGATCGTGCCGGATTTCGAAGTCGGGGAGGAGTTTCACGAAGAGCCCAAAACCTATTACGAACTCAAAAGTCAACCTCTGAAGAGCAGGTGAGTAGTGACAGCTGGAGGGAGTCGCGGCTGGAGGCCGGGCTCCCCGCGTCTACCACCCTCGCGCGAGGATAGCCGGTCTCCCGAGCTCTGGGACAAGGACCTCGTGCCCTTGCTCTGGGGCAGAGGGTGCCCGTTTGGGGCCGCTCCTCGTCGGCCCGCGCGCATCTCAGAGTGCGTGACGGTGCGCACTTCGGGGCTGCTGCGGGTCGCCCGGACTGCGTTTCCAGGCGTGGGGACCCGCGGTTGGAGTTGCCAACTGCTGAGATTGGGTGGGGGGTGGGGAGCGACCCGGCGCGAAGTCGGGGAGGAGGAGGACGGGGCTGGGACGCTGACTTAGTGGGATGGGGAGAAAGAATTTCTGCCGAGCCGGTTTTCTGAACATCCCAGCGGGCTGAGGGCTCGGAGAGGGAGAGCGGGGGATGTAGGGGGGTATTGAACCGTGACGTTCCAGGGAAGCAATTTGCTTTCATGGAGTCTCTCCTTGGGAGTCCAGCCCCTTTGGGAAAACCAACCCTTGGCGGCCTCCAGGTGAGGTTCCCCTAGGGCTCCGCCTCGCATCCGCCTCCTAGCTGCACTGGAGAGTGGGAGGGGCGGGGCAGAGGCGCGGTGGTGGGCGTGTCTCCGCGTGCAGGTGAAGCTCCCTGGACTGCAGTACCATACAAATCCAGGTCTTCTTTGGAGGGAAAAAAAAGCCTTGGGCCTGGAGGTTGTTGGGAGTGTCCTCTACTTGGCAGTGACACGTGTTTAATTCGCTAGGCGCTTCAAAAACTTTAGAAGAGTGAAGACACCCTTGGATCGTCCCCCTCCCCCCAGGGTCCACTTGCTTTGACACATCTTTTGCTGCCTTCATCCCCATGTCTCCAGCGGAATGGGTTGGATGTCTTCCTTTCTCGCTGTTCTATGGCCACCCTGGATCGCTTACACTTCTCATAGCTAATGTTTACTGAGAGATGATCACTTGAGGCTGTGGTAGCAGAAAAGTATTTATTTCCTCCCCTTCAGCTGTGAGTTAAGACAAGGCTGTAAGTGGAAGCCTTCAGCAGTGTCCCGTCCCTCACTGTGGCTGGGGCCCAGGGGTGTGGGACATGCCTGCAGAGGGGGAGAGCATCTAGAACCCAGGGGGAATGACCACCTGCAGTGGAGTCCAGGGTGAGGGGAGGGGAGTCTTTGCTTCTGAGTAGAATGAAGCTGGTTCTTGTTATTATGGAAAGAGGAGCCAGGTTTATCTCCTTCAGGGCTGTGGTGGGACTCTTTTGAGTCCAAGTTAGGGAGGAAAATCTGGGAAGAGCAGACCCACTGGCTGCCCTTTGCTGAAGCAGCCTTTTTGCAGATGCTTAATGCAGATTGGAAGGAAACCTGTTATGCAGTTAGAAGCATAAAACCAGCCTTTGGTTGGTGATTTCTGTTCATAATGGCCATTTTGTGTGTGAGTACAACTTGTGTGTGTTGGGGGCTGGGGGTTTTGAGTAATATTGTGTAAGGGGTATTGTTGGTTATACTCATTGGGGCTTTATCTGCACTGGGCTGAAGGGAGCAGTGTTTTACTGAACAGTCTCTGCTTTTGCTTCTATAAGCAAATGCTTACATGGCCAGAATGAGGGAGCGGGTGTGTGTGTGTGGAGTCCTGAAAGAAATGAATTAACCGGACTGTTTGGAACATTTTGATGGTAGCTGATACATAATATTAAACAAGTTTGAGGGAGTGAGGAAAATACCATCTGGAAAAAGCCAGATGAGTGCCACAACACTTGTGTTGAAGAATTAGGGCCTGTTCTTTTTCAGAGTCAGCAAAAATTACTTGCAAGGATGCATGTCCTCAGTTGCTAGCTAGCTTGCAAGCACAGGTAAGGAAAAATGTGGTACGTGGGAAGAAATGGCTTCACACGTTGATGCTAGAAGCAGGTGCAGGACAGAGCCAGTATGGAGAAGGAAGACTAAATTTAAAAAGTTGTTGTGAAACTTGTATGTGTAGCCAACACATGTTGTTTGAAATAAACTAGTTAAATAAAATCTGTGAATGAATATATAGAGTTGGCAACATTTCCCTATACTGTTTCCGCAATTGTCTAAGGTATTGTCATCGACATCTGTTGTGTGACTTTAAAAGGCTCCACATTGTTCAAGGCCTCCTCATTGCTTTTCATGTTAAGTCTTTGCTGGTACACATTACTTTGTGTATATAAGTTCTCGTTGGAAAAAGTTATAATCAAAGGTTACAGACTCCTGTAGGCAAATTATCTATCTGCTGCATTCTCCAGATTGCTGCTTGGAGTTGAAATATTTCCAAAATCTGCCCATTTTTTTGCTACCATTTTGAGCCAAGATATTATCAGCCCTTGCTTGGATTATAACATTATTCTCTTAACTGATCCTCTGCCTTCTAGCCCTGCCCACTTTTAGTGGATTTCTATTAGCAGGCTCAATGTTCCTGTTAACACTGATTTTCAAGCAGGGGGTGATTTTGTTCCCCCAGGGATCATTTGGTAACCTCTGGAGATATTTCTGATAATCATAGAGGAAGAGGATTGTTACTGACCTCTAGTAGATAGACACCAGGAATGCTTCCAACCATTCTATAGTACACAGGACAACTTCCACAACAAAGTATTATCTTCTCATTCTGTGCTCAAAGCCCTCCATGGCTTTAGTTTTTCTCAGTAAACTCAAAGTCCTTAAAATGGTGTAAGGCAGCCCACATGGTCAGCCTTCCTGTCACCTCTGACTTTATCTCTTGCTGCTCCCTATACTCTAGCCAGGCTGGTCTCCTCCCTATTCCTGGAATACCCTAGGCCCTTTCACCTCAGGGCATTTGTGTATTATACTTGCCTCTGCCTGGACCATCTTTTGCCCAGACAACCACAGTGCTCACTTCTCTACCAACTACCAGGCTTCCTTTAAATATCGTTCCTCAGATTCCTATGAACCTGATAGTGTGGCTTTCTGTGATCACAGTGTCCACAATTACTATCCCTCCACCCTCTTAGTCTTCCTCACCCAGTTCTCTTTTCCATGGTACATAATATTCCAATATGTTATGTTTGTTGTGTGCACCTCCACACTGGATTGAAAACTCCAAAGGAATAGAGATGTCTATTTTTTTGTTATCTGTGGGATTTCCCAAGCATGTTATGGTTTCTTAATCTTAGTGCTGTTGACATTTTGGGCCAGATAATTGGAGGGCCATCCTATGTGTGCCTGCAGCCATACTGCTGTGGTGTCCAATCCCATCAGATCTTGGAAGCTAAGCAGGGTCGGGGCCTGGTTAGTACTTGGATGGGATGCCTCCTGGGGACACCAGATACTGTAGGCTTGGGAGAAGGACCCAGCAACCCACTCCTGAAAGACAATCCGCTGTTGAAAATCCTATGAATAGCAGAGAAACACTGACAATAGTGTTTCACCTGTTGTATGTAGGGTCACTATGAGTTGGACATCAACTTGACAACACCCGACAACAATAATAATCTTATGTGTTGTAAGATGTTTAGCAGCATACCTGGCCTTTTCCTGTTTGAGGACAGTACTGTCCATTGAGACAACCAAAAATGTGTCTACACATGGTCACTGGGCAAATTCACCCCCACTTTAGAGCCATTGGGCCTCAAACAATATCTGGCAATAAATACCTCATTAGTATCTCATTCAGGGTAAATTGCTTGGTTTGGTTTTGTATTCAACACTGTGTTCCTTCCTTCCTTCCTTTCTTTCTTCCTTTTTTCTTTCTTTCTTTATTTTCTTTAATTAATTAATTTATTTTTTGAGACAGGTTCCCAATATGTAGTCCAGGCTCGCCTTGAACTCACAGTCCTCCTGCCTCAGCCTCTGGAGCACTGGGATTACAGGTGTGTGCCACCATGCCTGGCTTATATTCCTTTTAAGTTCTCCTCCAGGCTCTCTCCAAAGAGGAATTTGTATGTTCTCCATTGGACTCAGCTCAGATATGCAAGTTATCTCATGAGGAGAGGTACATTTCATTCCTTACCCAGATCTCCTTGACTTTAGGAATGTGGAGTTGCTGGATTTCGATTATGTGAACCCCACTTTGGTTATATTTACAGGTGAGGCTGTGTCAGAGGAAGACACATCCTCTGAGAAAAGACTGTGATGAAAAATTGTTTGCAATCTGATTCCTCCAGCAAGGTTTTTGAAAGTTTTCTGTGTTTTCTTGGGAAGAAGTTCTGAATAAGGGGTGGCAGAGGAAACCATCAGAGTGACCTACAGTTCACACACTGGCACAGTCATATCAGGGAAACACATGTGAAACTGTCCAATGAGCTCCTGTGAGCAAGAGAACTCTGTAGGTCTTATGGACCAAAAAGCATTTTAGAATGCAAGAGCGTTGGCTCATGATCCTTTTGTTGGATTTACTCTATGCAAAAATCTATAGCTTTGTAGTTGCTCATGCTCTCTTCCTGGGAAGACTTCAGATATGGCTTAAATAGTTCCAGTTTCTCCTTAAGTTTTTAGTACTGTTTTAGACAGCTGTTACTAAATTTCTTGTAAATCAGGAATGGGAATGCAAGTGAATATTAAGTTAATCATGGCAAGAAGGATACAGTAGTGGTCTCTAAATGTGACCTCAAAGAGGTCTGTCAGGTTTGCAGAAGTATGTGGTGCAGTGAGAAAGACAAACTATTATGTCACATGTATACTCACATCCACACATATTTGGGTATAAGGCCACTATCATTGCTTGGATTTATGCTGAGACTTTCCCTTCTGTTTTCATATTTAAAATACTCTTTCTTTTATGAAATGGCAAAATGAAACTGTCAATCTTTTGGTTTCTGGAAGTTTTCTTGATTTTTCTGGTCTTTCCAGTCTGTAGGAAACCATTTGCATAGAGGGTAGAAGCCTTGTTGTGGCATCAGTGTCTTTCCCTAACCAGCCAGATAAACTTGGGCAGGTTGGGCAACATCTAATTTCAGTTTCCTCATCTGGCAAATAGAAGCCTTCCTAGGGATCTTACTAGCAATAGCTGTGATATTGACTTTGGGAAATTATTAGCCTGGTGCTTAGCACATAGTAAGTGCTCAGAAAATGTTAGTATTTGTGGTTCATGGTATTTTTTTTATTACTTAACAGTGAGCTCTGACATCCTGGAATGTGTATTTGTTGGACTGTGGCTAGCTTCTCTAAGGCAAGTGTTGTTATGTAATATAATTCTCTCTGTATTACTAAATTCTTTGTTTCTTTCCTTCTACTTAAATGTTCAGATAATATTTTAAAATATTTTTATATTTTCGATCCAATCCATAAATATTCCTTTATGCTTGTTAAAAACTTGGCAATTGTGACTTAGGCACATACATAAAAATTCATATTCAGGGTATATTTTTGAGTCTTGTTGTTGTTGTTGTTAGGTGCCGTCGAGTCAGTATCCGACTCATAGCGACCCTATGTACAACAGGGGAAACACTATCATCAGTGCTTCTTTGCTGTTCATAGGGTTTTCAATGACAGATTGACTTTTGGGAGGGTGTTGCCAGGTCCTTCTCCCAAGCCTACAGCTTCTGGTGTTCCCAGGCGATCTCCCATCAAGGTACTAACCAGGCCCGACCCTTCTGAGATCTGACGGGATCAGATACCACAGGGCTACAACTGCAGGCTTTGAGTCTTAGTACATGACAATTAATACCTATAATAATGGCTAACGTTTGGTTAGTATATACCATGTCCTAGTCCCTGTCCTAAGTGTTTGTCTGTACATAAAATGTACATAACCTTTTCAAAGCCTGCATAAAGTGATAATAAGAAACAAAAACAATAATGCTATTAGCTACAGTTTTAAAAAGAAGAAGTAACACTCACCTCCTGCTTGCTGTGTAGCAGGCATTCTTCTGAATATTTTATTTGTATTAACTGTTTTGTTTTGGCGGTAGTGGGGTTTGAGCCCAGGGCCTCATGCTTGCATGCTTTTGCAAGTGCTGTACCACTGAACTGCACCTCCAGCCCCCCCCCCTTTTTTTTTTAACTTTTTGAGACAGTCTCGCTAATTTACACAGACTGCCTGTGGTCTTGAACTTGCAATCCTCCTGCCTCTGCCTTCTGAGCCACTGGGATTACAGGTGTGCACCACTGAGCCTGGCCTTGTATTAACTGTTAATTATCATTTTAGCCTTGGGTATCTGTGTTTTTCTTAGTCTCACTTTATAGAGAAGGAAGCAGACATACCGAGTAGTAGATGGTGCCTGGGGTTAAACTGATGTGATCTAGCTCTAGCCTCATGCTCTTGGCAGCCAGTCTATATGCTGTGTAAAAGGCAGTGTGCATGATTGTGCACAGTCCAAAGATGCATCACACTCCCTTGTCCAAAAGTCTAGTGGGGTGAGCGAGAGAGAATATTTGGATCCAGCTAATAATACAAGCCAGAATGTGGTCCCTGTGGGCAGGTGGGCATCAGCAATGGGAATTTACTAGAGGAAAGAGAGCAGGGCAGGGACAGTTTTGTGGAGGAATGGGAATGCTGTACTTGAGTTTGGATTTGAAGGTGAAGCAGTTACTCAAGCAAGTTTCTCTGTAGCATTAAAGAAAGTGTTAGATGCCTTGGAGAGCATGGTACAAATGTGGCAGCATAAAGACTGGATCCACATGGGCAGCTTTGGAGGGAGCCATGCTGAAGTACATGGTCATGGATTTGCCACTTTTAGCCACTGATTTTGTGTCCAAGATACTTAAACTCTTGGAACCTTGATTTATTTGCCTATAAAATGGGATCAATAGAAAACATCTTCTTAGGGTTGGTACAAGTTTTAAAACTGAGGCTGTAAGTGTAAATGTGCTTAGCACAGCACCTAGCACTTTCACTGATACAAATTCTTTCTTTTCTAGTAGAATTTTACCATGATAATGTTTTTTCCTTCTCCTAACAATAACTGAATCATGTATAGAATCATATATCGGAAGCAAAACAGACAAAACTGTGGTGCCTTAAGCTGGCAGATGTTCAAATCTTATGCAGATTAATTTTGTCATGTGATTAGATGGAACACTTGATTAAAGTGGGATTCTATGTGTTGGTTGTGTGTGTGAGTGGAGATTTTCTTTTCCAGAAAATTGCTATTTATAGAATTTCTTTAAGTTGGGGATGTTTATTTCCCTTTGAGTTCTGCAGTGCAGTGTGCACAGGCTGATGTTTATATCTGCTCCAGTTGTGCAAGAAGTGGAAAATATCCTTTTTATAGAACAGGTCACATGTGCTCACTGTCAGGAATAGGACCTCAGTGTAAAAAAATGTATCTTGGGACAAATCAAAATTACTAAATTTCTCCCTCCAACTGCTTTGTTTTGGAACTTGCAGTATTATGATAAATAGTAGGAAAAAAATCTTTGGTTACTTTTTTGTCATCTTTCAAGAACAACAAGCAAAAATTTCATTCTTTTGTGTGTGTGTTTGTATGTGAACTAGACGTTAAGTATAAAATGTGCTTTATTGTTAGATTTGTCTGATTGGAGTAAATTATAATAGTATATGTGATTACACTCCAAGCATGCATTATTTGGAGAAAATTAAGAAGTCAGATCAGAGATATTAAATGCTATAATCATAACCTTTTGATATTGTGAAGACAATTTTGCAGTTTATAGATTTTTGTAAGTGTAGCAAACATTGTGCAATCTGAGGAAAGGAAGTATACTAAGGCATGAAGTCTGCATCTCTGCTGAGACAAGTGAGGGCAAGAAGACCTGCTATGAAGTCGAGGATCTTTGCTGAAATTTCCTCATGTCCATTTCTGGTGTCAAGCATTTCAGAAGTTTGGCTTCTTAATCATAAACCTATTTCTCTAGGTTGTTTCCTAAACATGGCTTCCTTATTTCTTTGCTGCTTCTTTCCCTCCTGTGGAACTTTCAGGCATGCTGGAAGGAGTAAAGAAGTATACCTTTGGGGTGTTCACATGAGACATTTTGTCTATGAGATTCAGGATGAAAAGGCTCTTATCTTACACCAGCATTCCTGGGGGCTTCCAAAGTGCTTAGTACTGCACAGGGTGTTGCATATGGTAGCTTATGGGCTATTTTCCATCTGAGCTGCAAGTTGAGTCAGGGTAGGCTGAAAGGGATGCAGTGCTTTGGAGGAGTAGGGGTAATAGTGAGAAAAAGACTCACAGGGGTGAAAATGGTATGTCAGTATCATGAGGACCCTTATTGTCCTTCCCAGGTTGTTTTTAAAGCCCAGTCACTGTAAGAAGAAATATAACTTGAGGTCAGAAGGATCTGGAAGTGTTTGTTTTTCCTCTTATCCTTCCCTTTCTCCTTTCTTTTCCTCTTTAGGAGAGTTATTTATTAAGCACCTCTAGTATATCAGGCTCTGTGCTGGCTGTAGGGAATCAAATTATAAACCCGAGAGGCAGGATTTCTGCTAGCATAGAACTTGCATTTTTGAAGGTAGGGACCTCCAAGTTAATAATGAACTAAAGAAATGAACAAAGTAGTTTTTGGTAACTGCTGTGAAAGCGAAACAGGGTGTTATTAGTAGAGTGTGACTGAGAAAGAAGCAGACTTTATTAGTTGCTTGATCAGGAAGGACATCATGGAAGAAGTTCTTTTAAGGCAAGACCTGAAGGTCTGACATAAAGGTACAAATCTTGGCATTAGCACTCATTCGCTCTATGACTTGGGTAAGTTACCCAATCTCTCTTAACTTCAGTTCCCTCTGTGATAGAAATGGAGCAATAATTACCTTGTAAAGCTGATGTAAAGATAAAAGGTAATGTATGCAAAGCAGCTAACATTGGATTGATGTTCAAGAGGGGTTTGGAAAGAGCATAGGACTTGTTTAAGGTAAGATGTGAATAGTGGACAAGGAAATGCAGACATTAATCTTTGTTATATGTGTTTATAGCTTGGTTTCAAGTGTTTTCCTAATGTGGAATGAGTCAGAGATTTCATGCTTGCTTTGTAAAACTCTAGACTAAAAGTGGAGATGGGTCGTGTTATTTTTATTATCCTTTCTTTCCTGTGGAATCATCTTGCTGGATGTTGCTCCTTTGCTCCTCTCGCTTGGCTGGTTTGATGTCATGTCTGACTACACGTAGCCTAGGAGTGGTTTTGTTTGTTTGTTTTTGTTTTTTGTTTTTGAGGCTTTTTTTTTTTTTGCCTGGATTTTGAAGTACTTTTTAGATACGAAGGAGAGGTCTAAGTAACCAGGGATTCAACAGTAAAGCCTAAGATTGATTTCACAAAATATGCGCACCCTACATGAACATGTAACCAGTGGAGACCTCCTGACTGCTGGTTGTGTGTCTCAGCCCTGGATCACACTTCCTGTCCACATTGATGTGAAATGTCAGTGTTGGTGCAGAAACGAAAAGAAGAAGCTCTTCTCCCACACACCACCCCAGCTTTCACCAGCCTTGACTTCCATAGGCAATGGTGTATTTTTAATTCAGCCTCTTGAACAACCAGTTTATAAAGCATTTGGATTTTAGTAGATGTGCTATTTGATTTAAGTACCCATTGAATGGTAACTTTCAAAACGAGAGGTCCTGTGTCATATGACAGCAAATATTTTAAATCCAAATGCAGTGAGTTAGAGGTCTATAGAAAGCACTGGTGAAATCCTGTCCTTCTACAAGAAACTGTGGCTCATTGAGCAATTTCAGGAAGGCGTCTGTGGTCTTTGCCCTTGCCACTCCTATCCCTTCCCCAAAATGGGATAACTTGCTGAATCATTCACACACATTCTTCCACTTTGCTATCTAATCCAGGGTGGTATTAGAAGAGTGGTTGGCCACACTCTTGGGAGAATGCATAGCTTGTATTTGTAGAATATGTTTCCCTTCTGGGAAGCTTAATGGGTCTCAATGGGAAGAAGATGTGAAGGAGAGAAGCTTGATTTGATGTGATGGCTGGGGTTATGTATGAAATTCCAAAGTGACAGACAGATGGGGATGCTGTAATTACTTAGTACTCTTGCACATGGAAACCCTAAAGATGGTCTTCTTTTTTAACTCAGGGCCCAGTACAATCCTGGTAAAGTCTGCCAGAGAACCTCAGTGAGAGGTAGCCCCATTTGTTCCTTATGCATGAATGAGATCTCACTGACCCTGATATGTCAGTGGTCAAATTGGCACAGTCACTTCTCCATCAAAACACGAGGTATATTTTTGTTTTTCTTTTGTAGCATTTGAAATTTTTCACCAAAAGGTGAAGAGGTATTAGTTCAGTGTTAGCTTTGCTCTCTTTTATTCCGGAGTCTGCAAAGCAGCACCCTCTAAATTTAGGACATTGGCACCTTGTCCAGTAGAACCCTTTGTAACTAATTTATAATACTTTTGGCCAACAATCACTGTGAATGAACATTAAAATAGTATTAGCCAGTTAGAGTCATTTACTTGCAAGGGAGGAGGATGACACCAGCTATGCATCCTTGAAAATTCTGTTTGTTTATTTTTAAAGGAAGAGTTTATAGTAACTTATATGAAGCAACCCCTAAAGAGATAAGCAGCTGGTATGATTCCTTGCGACATTTCCAAACAAAAGTTTGCCCATTTACTGCAAGGAAGTATTCCTGGAGAGAATCTTAAGAGGTTGCTAATTTGGCTACTGGCTCGAATACAGGACAATCAGAGTGTAGACTTTTTGGAACCATACCTTGCATCATTGTAGCATGGTAATTTTCCTCTGGTCATTCCACTAATAATATTTTTATCTAGGTAAATGCTAGATGAGTAAATGCTGAATGATGTGATCTTGGAATGCAGTTCTAATGACACTGATTACAGATGGAAGTTTTAAATCATTGTTGATTCAGAAATGAATGAGAGGGTTTGATGGTATTCCTTGGTCATAATGTCAAAATCACTGAAAATCATGGCTTAACAGGAGCTGAGTTGCAAGGACAATTAATTGAAATTTGCTTTGGAGTTCAACAATACTAATACCATGCTATTGTCCTTGGGGAATCACTCCCTTGTGAATCTCTCTGTCACTCTTGGGTACATTCACATGACATCTTTCTAATCAGTTCTTACAGGCAGCCAACTCCTCTTTCCTTATACATTTCTTCAAGTGGACACTTATTTTTCCTGTTAATAATCTCTTTTCATATGCCCATTTCTTATGGTATAGTTTCATGTCTACAAGGGTGGGGAATTTGATACAGGCCTACCCATATGTCTTTATCACAGGGGTTGTTTTCAGGGAAGTGCATGTTGACTAGTCTAAATGAACCCCAGGGTTTGCGTGGGTGCTACCATATCACTAACATAGATCTGATAAATAACTTTACAGAGAGAACTCCCCCCACCTTTTTAAAAAACCAGTAATTATCATCATTGATCAATTATCAAGACTGACAGTATGAACAATACTTCACTATTTTTACTAAATGTATTCTGATTGGGGAATTTTTCATTCAAAATTAGCAATACAAGAATAATTCAGTACGGCCGGGTGTGGTGGCGCACACCTGTAATCCCAGCGGCTCGGGAGGCGGAGGCGGGAGGATCACAAGTTCGAGACCAGAGGCAGTCTGCGTAACTTAGCGAGACCCTGTCTCAAAAAGTAAAAAAAATGGGCTGAGGTGCAACTCAGTGGTCCAGCACTTGCAGAGCATGCAGGCGCGAGGCCCTGGGTCCAACCCCCAGTACCGCAAAAAAAAAAAAAAAAAAAAAAGAATAATTCAGTATGGAGATGGGGAATTTATGGTAAAGCATTAGAGCAGTGATTCTCAAATGTGAGTGTGTATCAGCACCCTCTGTGGGACTTCTGTACCCTCTGTGGGACTTCTGGGACCCACCACCTCAGTTTCTGGTTCAGTGGGTCAGGGCAAGGTCTGAGAATTTGCATTTCTAATAAGTTTTTGGCCTGGGGTTTAGCTCAGTTGGTAGAGTGCTGCCTGGTGCACTCTGAGGCCCCAGGTTCAACCACCAGCACTGCAAAAATGGGAGAAAGACCTGGCAGCCAACTCCTGAAACAATCAGCCCCATTGAAAACCCTATGAATAGCAGAGAAGCACTGATACAATGCTGTGCATGGCACAGTGTCATGTAGTGTTTCATTCTCTAGTACATACGGTTGCTAGGAGTCGGAAGCAACTCAATGGTACCTCACAACAACAATAAGCTTCTCACTGTTGGTGTGTGGTAGAGGTGGGAGAAGAGTGTCACAGTTTGAAAACTATTGCTCTAAAGTTCTTGTAGTGAGTGATTTTGCTCAATGAACTTGACATAGACAGCATTGCAAAGATATGGGATATGAATAATGTATAAGCTTGGGCTATCCCATGTGAGGTGGCAGAATATCCAAATTAACTGTGGTAATCATGAGGAATCTGTTGGTTAAATAACAAAAGTGTCTATAGATAGGGAGAGCTAGGTTTGCCAAGGACAAGATTCTTTTTTTTATAAATGTGATCTCTGAGTGACTTGCAGTTAACCTATCTTTACTACCATAAGGAGCCCTGGCCCAAATCTCAAAAGTGGATGGCAGTTTAATCCCAACTCTGAAAGTGTGAAACTTGAAGCAGACTGCAGTCACTTGACTGAAAGATTTGGTTGAGAAACAGGGTGATGGTGGTTTGGGGCATGTCCACATGACCAAATTGTTTTTCACAAAACTTCTGCAGAATAAAATTTGAAATATGACTGTCAGCCTGTTTTCCTATCTTTAATGAACTCCAGACAGTTTGTAGAGTGTGGGAGCTTCCAAAACAGAGGAGTGGAATGACTGTGACCAGCCAGCATCCATTTCGTCACACCTAATGCTGTCCTGACATAGCAGAGTCTTCCCCTTTGTTCTGAATCTTACCACGCTGCTCATGTTTCTGATGGTGAGGGAGAGACTGCGAGAGGACAGGACAGGGCCGATGTTGGGTCAGACAAATAAAGCCTATAGAAAATTTCCAGACTCCTTACTTATCAGAAATGGAAATTTTTCTTTTGCTGTCTGCTGACCTTCTCCAGGATAAAAAAAAAAAAAAAAAAAAAAAAAAAAAAAAAAAAAAAAAAAAAAAAAAAAAAAAAAGCCTTGATCTGTTTTTATTGTAAACTAGTTAAGAC
This sequence comes from Pedetes capensis, assembly GCA_007922755.1. Classification (NCBI taxonomy): domain Eukaryota; kingdom Metazoa; phylum Chordata; class Mammalia; order Rodentia; family Pedetidae; genus Pedetes; species Pedetes capensis. Next base: position 131,750 of record VMDO01002903.1, on the reverse strand, counting down.
TTCTGACTAGTCTAAGAAACCACAACTTTAAAATAAGACAGATTTGAACTTACATTCCAATTTGATCAACTACTAGCTGTGTATCTTTGAGAAAGTTATTCTTGAGCCTTCTGTTTCAATGTATGGCTGCAAGTGGATAAAGGGGATAATGGATAATAATATACTCTAAGTTGTAGGGTAATTGTGTGAATTAAAAGAAGTATGTCATTGGAGCACTCAGCCCAGCCTGGCTCTCAGTCTCTGGTTCTGGAAACTTTCCTAGCATTTAGGTTTTTGACTTGAAATTAATTTTCAGTTTTCAACACCTTGATAAAGAGGGAATGACACAAGGGCAGTCAGCAGGAAAAGAAGGAAATCCATAGGAGAGAAGGGGTCCTAAGTATCACCAAGTTGGTTAATCAGCCTCAGGACCTTTGAGAGTCCGTGCAGGTCAAATAGTGGGGAATGGTGGCATGCCCGAGAGGGAGGTATTTAAGGATGGCATGAGCTATTTACATGTGAGGCGTTAACTTTTGTTGCCAGTGCAGTCTTTGTCTTTATCAACATATTTCTTTTCATCATAATTATAGACCAGAGCTGGGTGGAGGAGGCATAATAAGACACAGTAATTGGGGTTGTGCAATACTGAGGTGGTGCAGCAGCTCAGCACCATTGCTGTCTCTGTATGGGCAGCTGTGATTCCTAACTGTCATGTTTCAGCCTTGTCTATGGAGGAGGCTGAACATCACAACTCCCCCCACCCTTTTATCCTTTAAGAATGTTCATAATAGCTTTAATTATAGTAGATAAAACCTGGATATAGTCCAGGTGTCCATCAAGAGGAGAATGGATATACAAATTGTGGCACAGTTTTGCAGTAGAATACTACTCAGCAATGCAAAGGAAATGAACTACTATTCCCCATAATAACATGAGCAAACCCCCGAAACATTATGTTGAATGAAAGAAGTCTTACATAAAAGAGTTCATACTATTTGATCCATTCATATGAAATTCTAGACTAGGTGAAAAAATGCATGGCAGCCTCTTTATGCAGTTATCCACATCAACATAAACCATAAAGCCTGTATTTTTAAACTTCAGGATCTTTATATCTTCCACTTTCCTACAATTTTTTTCTTGGGAATAGCAATGCATAGGTTAAGAGAGTAGAATCTAAGTTTTAAATGTTCTCCCTCCACCACTTATATGATTGTTTACTTTTCTTGATTGTTGCAAATTTTCTCTACTAAAACCTGTGACTAAAGGCATCACTAGAAAACAGAAAGGAATTAAGCTTAGTAGAAACCATCTTTGTCAGGGGAACAATTCTCACTGTGTTGCGGGTATACATGAATGCCTTCATCAGTTCAGTCATGTTCATGGGTACCAGGTGCCTTCCTCATCTGATTGCTGTGAAGATTGGGTGAAGTCTTGAGACAGAGGCAGGAGGATTAAGAATTTGAGGTCAGCCTGGGCTATATAGTGAGACCCTGTCCCAAATAGCCTAACCTAAGCAAAGCAAAACAAAGTAAAGAATGTAGTAGGTTCAGCTGCTGCTGGTGGTACCATGATGATTGCTACTCTTACTGTACTGTGATTATCTCTCTTTTTCACCTTCCCCTATACTTTGTGCTACTACTGGTGCCACGGCCATTACAATTAGGTTTGCATGAGAATGGAAGAAATAATTAACCATAGAAACATTTCTCTGTAGTTTCTGTTGACCCTCCCATTGCTTTGTCACTGATAAGTACGTAAGTCAGAATTTGATTCTCCATGGCTGAAAAAATTCCAACTATATAGTCAATTATCCAATGTGTAAGGTATATACAGCAAATTTTCAAACCAATAATAGCCCTGATTACAGCTCAGGAGTCTTCCAGGACACTTCCCTGACTACCAGCTTTTATGTGCATAGGAATGAAAACAAATTAGATTACCAATTAATGGGATATGGCTTCTACCAGAATCATCCATGCAAACATATATAGGATTCTCAAGGCAGCTTTTTTCAGAGTATTTTTAACCTTTGTCTGGTATTACAAATAATCCAAACTTATATCCTATGGAAAGAGTTCCTATCTTAAGCTTTATAAGGAAATAAGGAAAATGAAAGTTTTCCTCTTTCTAAGTGGTTGAAGTAAACAAAACAGTGATGCAGAGATGTAGAAAACTTAGTGCTTTGGGGTAAGAGCTGATGTGTTGGAAGAAGTGCTGAGTACAGGGGAGCATGAAACCCAAGAAGAGATGGTCAGAACGGTCATGTCTAAAGGATTTCTGAATACTGCCTGGTATTGAGAGAATGGGATGAATCTGCTGTGCAGGCTGCAGTTGAGGTAGAGATTCAGAGCTGGGGGTGGAGCTGGGCATCTGCAATGAGAAAGATGGTTTCGGAAGATTTCAGAGTAGATTTATTTCTTGGGCATCTGATGAAGTGGATGTTAAGAGATCTGCCTCTTATTTTCTCAGTCCTGGCTTGGGAATTACTTGTAGCATCCTTGGACAAATTTACTTTGCTCTATGAGGTGAAATGGTATGTTATAAGAAGTTGTTGAACCTAGTGTGCAGTCAAGAGAGCGTACTGGGCAAGAAGGGTCAAACTGGAACCACTATCATCTTTTGCAAATGGATGGCACTGGGTAATGATTAGATCATAAAGAGTCAGAGGAGGTCCTCCTGGGAGAGGAAAAGAGCCCACCTGGTGGTTACATCAAATAACCTGGGAAATAAATATTTTTAAAGTGGTATTCAGTGGGGACGGCCTTAAGGTGACACTATTTGAAGGCCTTATTTAAAAAGTAATGTATATTTGAAGAAATTAAGCAAATTGTATTTATAAATAAGGAAAGTGATAATATTTGTTTTATTGTTCATTAGACATCTTGAGCATCCAGGATGTTGAGTGTCCAATAAATCTTCATTGAATAAAGAATGACCAAGAAAGACAAAATCTTTCTGGTGTGCTAGAAGCCATCAGCAATGTTTGGGAACTCTGTTAAACCCTTCTGGGAAATGGATAAGAAATTATCTTAGCCTTTCCTTTTATTAGCTCTGGGCCCTTTTTAGTTTTTTTTCTGATCCTCAGTTTCCTCATTGTAAGATGAGGCTAATAATGTTGTTGTTGTTAGGTGCTGTCGAGTCGGTATCCGACTCATAGCGACCCTCACAGGGTTTTCAATGGCTGAGTGCTTCGGGATTGCCTTGGGAGTGGATTGCCAGGCCCTTCTCCCATTTTTTTTGCGGTGCTGGGAATTGAACTCAGGACCTCAGAGACTGCAGCGCAGCGCTCTACCCACTGAGCTAAATCCCAGACCAGGCTAATAATAGACTTTACTTATTGGGACAGTTGTAAGGATTTCAGAAGATAATGTATAAAATGTTTGGCATATGTAACTCCTCAGTACAGTAACTTGGTAGTGGTGATGATCGTTGTTGCTATGGTTGGTGCTAAGAGATGTAATAAACTACATTTAGAGCCTGGTGTGGTAGTGCACAACTATAACCCCAGCGACTCAGGAGGCAGAGGCAGGAGGATTGCAAGTTCAAGACCAGAGGCAGTCTGCATAATTTAGTGAGACTCTATCTCAAAAAGTGAAAAAAAAAAAAAAAAATGGGCTGAGGGTGCAGCTCAGTGGTAAAGCACTTGCAAAGCATGTAAGCGGAGGTCCTGGGTTCAATCCTCCAGTACTGCAAAAAACAAACAAACAAACAAACAAAACACCTACATTTAGTTCTTGTTATTTTTGATAGTTATATTCTATAAAGTCACCATAAAACATGGAACTAGTGAATACTGAGCCATTGCTCCTGGGGAAATAACAAGATAGGTTCCCAAAAGCCTTTGGTCGTAACATTTTTGTTAACCAAAGCATAACTTTGTTTTATGTGTGTTTCCTGTTTAAACACAGTTATTTAATGGATAGTATTGGTTCATTAATATTGAACTTGGCCAGCAGCACTATAGGTCATGTCTGAATGATGCTTGTGGTAACACCTGCATTTTCTTCCATAGGGGATATGGCAACCTTCTTACACTTATGAACAAGAGACAGCACATTATCACTATGGGGCTGTTTTACATAGTGTAGTCCCCAACACAAAACACAAAAATGCAAAAACCACAGCACTGAATAGACTATGAAAAGGACACTTGTTTATGGTATGCTATCAGCTGCTGAAATAAGAAGGCAGACCATCACCCTGTTTGACCTCAGGTGAGAGTGCCTGTGTGGGGCTACTAAAATTTCTGGCTATTTTGTGGGTGTCCACAATTGACTGAGAAAATGCCACAAATGTTGATTTGGGGGGTTACAGATAAAGTTTAGCAAGTAGCTGAATTAGAAAATAGTGAATCCGTGAATGATGAGAGTTGACTGTACTAAAAATTCTTTTCTTACAGCTACATTTCTCTAGCAGTTCTTACTCTGGCCTAGAAACCTGGAAAAGCATTTTAAAACACTCTATAGTCTGAAGTTTTGGATTACAAATGAAGCCACATAAATAAAGCTTTTCTAGGACAATGATTTTACATTTTCACTCATTTGTTTGCCAACAGAAATGGCCCAGCACTTCTGGATCTTTAAAATTAACTGGGACTTCATTGTTCAGATACAGTATTTTAAATTTTGATATCTCCATTGTTCTTTATTTAGGTAGGTAGAAAAGAAACAGAAATCATGGGCCTTTGCTGAAGGATCCAAAAGAATGTAGATTGATGGCTTAGAAATGCTGGTGCATTTCCCTAATGGCCAGGGATATTGAGCAAATTAAATCACTCTTAGATTCTACCTTACACCAGTAAGAATGGCCAAGATCAATAAAACAAATAACAACAAATGCTGGCGAGGTTGCAGAGAAAAGGGAACATGCTTACATTGCTGGTGGAGCTGTAAATTGGTCCAACCACTGTGGCAATCAATATGGAGGTATCTTAAAAAACTAAAAATTGATCTACCATATGACCCAGCTATAATAATATTGGGAATTTACCCAAAGGGAGATGTGTCATCATACCCATAGAGACACCTGCATCTCCATGTTCAATGCAGCACTTTTCACAATAGCAAGGAAATCGAATCAACCAAACAAAAGAATAGATAAAAAAAAACTATGGTACACATACACAATGGAATGCTACTCAGCAATCAGAAAAATGAAATAATGCCATTTGCAGCAAAATGGTTGGAATTGGAGAAAATTATTTTAAGTGAATGAATACAAGCTCAGAAGGAGAAATACCACATATTCTCACTCATATGTGGGAGCTGAATCAAAATTATAAGAAAGAAAAAATCCTATGCAGAGGTCGGAACATAAAAAAAAAAAAAACCCACTAAAGTCGACCTATCAGAGAAAGGACAATTTGAGGAATGCAAAAGAAGGAGGCAGAAATCTAGCAAAAAGAAGAAATCCTGGGAGAGGAGAGGAGGAACCAGGAGGAATGAGGAATGGGGGAGGGGTGACATCAAGGTGAGCAGCCCAATTTTAATAGTCCTGAAAATAATTATTATAACACCAATAATACCAAAGAGTGGTATTATTATAGATGGACTAGAAAATTCATGTTAATAGTACTGACAATGTAAAAAGAAAGTTCACTACAGAAAAAGTTTCTGTCTTAAACAGAATTGGAACCCAAGGATATATAGAAAAATATCACCATAAAAAGACAAGCAAATGGAAGAGAAGTCTTTGATGGAGAGGGGAGGACAGGGGGGAGGAAGTACACAAGAGGGTAAGGGGGAACTTATTTGTATAATGTACAATAAATTGCATATATGGAAATGTCACAATGAAAAGCATGTCAGAATGAATCACATTAAGGTGTACATTAAAAATTTCCAATAATAATAATAAAAAAAGAAATGCTGATGCAGGAAGTTTTGAATTATCTGGGCCCAGCTCATGAGGGCATAGAGTTTAAAGGTGATGGTTTTGACTTCCCCATGTATTAGAAATTAGCATATTATGGTTATCAGCCTAGTCATTATTGTAAATATTAACTGAGCACTTGTTAGCAGTCCTTGGAAGTTTTCAGAAAGAGGGAGAGAAGAATTGTTTTCAGGGGCTGTTTGAAGTTACAGAACCGATAGAACATACAATTTAATAACAATAAAGAAAACACAAAGAGTGATAATAGCAGGAGTAGCATCTAGCATATTCATTTATTTATTTATTTTTATTAGTTTTTTTTTTAAGTTAGTGTACAACTTGCTGGGTTTCGTTATGACATTTCCATACATGTATCTAGCATTTTTAAAGCCTTCATTATAGGCTCTGCTTTGTGTTGTAGTTTGAATTATCTTTGGCATTTTTGTACAGCATTTTTGAGTTCTATTAAAGGAATGGCTTGGTGTGTGTGTGTGTGGGAGAGAGAGAGAGAGAGAGAGAGAGAGAGAGAGAGAAATACTTCTTGGGGAAGAAAGACATTTATAAACTATTTATTTTTTTCTGTGTTAGAAATGTCCAGAAGTAGGAATGAACTTAAGAGCTAGTTGAATTGTCAACATGTTAAGCACCTAATGGTGCCAAATATAGTGTGAAACGCTTATAAAGAATATCATTATATAGTGTAATTTTAAAATGAAGCAGGGAGGATCCCATTTTATAGATGCAAAGACCTAGGCTTGCCTATATTCTGTCCCTTGGCTATCTTAAATCACTCAAATAAGGGCAGCACCACGATTTAAACCGAAGACTTTACCTTCAGAGCCTACCCCCTTTTCCACCATGCTGTGGTGATTATGAAGGTATATTGGGATTCAGAGGGAGATGCAGGATAGGAAGTGATCAGAGGTGACAACTCATGTTGATTTTGGAATGGGAAGAGGACCAGGTTTCCAATGAAGTAAAGACAAAGGACTTGAGGTGTGGTTGAACATTTGAATCCAAGATAAATAGATCTGTGTATTAAAGGTACTCACGGCATGCCTGGGTGCATAGTCCTTTGTTTTCAAAGCTGCTTCTGAAGAAGGAAGGAGATAGTCTGTGATGGTTCCAAGAAAGGTAGCAAAAGACAGGATGGTGTATACTTAATCATTCTCATGGGTGTGGTGTGTAAGTTGTAGGTTTTCCCCATTCCTTATTAAAGATCTTTGAATGTTGCTACCAGATGACATCAAGCAGTCTTGTCTACATACCCATCCTGTGTTCTTCCACAGAACATGTAGCTCCTAACACCTTGATGTTTTTCATTCATTTCTCTCTTCCTTTCTCAGTCCTTTTTTATGTTTTGTTTTTTTTCCTAATGTGACTTGTTAATTGGTTTTCTTGTATGTTTTCATAAAGTTGTAGCAGCCTATTCCATTTTGCACTGTTTATCTTTGACGTGCCAGAGTTCTTGAAACATCATAGTGTTGTGTAATGAGCATAACTTCTGCCTTGACATGTGGGTGTTAAGAGCATTACTCATTGCAAAGTATTGAGTTAAATATTTTCAATAAAAAAGATGTAATGATCTAACAGAGGGGAAGAAATTATAAAAATCCTAGTTGGTGACTTTAATGGTGAGCCATACACTTAGTGATAAGTTCCATGAGTGATGAGTTGGAGATCCACAGAATAAATGTAAAGGCATTCTTACTCTTAATTAGTGGGAGAGGAGAAAAACCAATAATAAAAAAATTTTAAAAACACTACGTTCTCAAACATACCAAGAAAAGCATAAATTTTCTACCTTTTCCATGCTTTTGTTCATGATTCTTTATTTCTCACATATCTTTAACTCCCATGTTATTGTTGCGGTTGTTAGGTGCTGTTCAAGTCAGGTACAACTCATAGCAACCCTCATAGAGTTTTCAATGGCTGGTTGTTTTTGAGATTTCTTTAGGAGTGGATTGCCACATCTTCCTGTTTTTGTGGTGCTGGGAATCAAACCTGGGTCCTCAGAGAGCGTAGAGCAGCACTCTACCAACTGAGCTAAACCCTGGCCCTTAACTCCCATAGGAGTTAAAGATTTTCATGAGACATTATTGATAGGGACACCTGGGCCACATTGTAAACTGGATCAAGACCCCTTAGCCTTGTAACCATCCTTGTTGGAAAGCCATCAGGGAATTCTTTGCAACACTATCAGAGAGCCATGGCTTTTCTGAGCAAATGAAATAGGTCTTTACCTACAGAGTTGGTTTTATGAAGAGTCTTGGGCAGCATTACTCATTGTGAAACTATGTGCCTGCTACCCTGGTTTATCTCTTCAGACATCTCTTCATGGCAGAAAGTTGAATCCTCATCTCTCTGTGTCTCTGAGCATCTAAGAATGGTGGAGGTAGGGTGGTTTGCACCTTGCTGGGAAGTATGTTGTGGGCACAGGTCTTCTGAGAATATTGTCTATCTGGTATTCAGTTTATTAGTTGGATGACCTATTTCCTGGGGTTGGAGGTTTAAACTGGAGACCCATGCCCTGCTTCACACTTGGCTTTGCCAGCAGTCTTCATTTCTGGTCAACAATTTCTGAACTATGTACCTTTTCTTTCTGAGAGAGTTTACAAACAAGGTGATTGTTTTACGTCAGAATGGGGGACAAAAGCAATGTCTATGGCTGCTGTTAAAAATTTCTCAACAGTTAATATTTTCAAAAGAGGCCCAAGTCAAAATATATCACTTGTGGGAATCATTTTCTTTTCCAATGTAGTATCTTATACGTACCGATCATTATTTTCATGAACTATTTAGCAATTAATGGCATTTTTAAGATTGAAGGATTTGTGGAGAGGAGATCTATTTTCATCAGATATTTTGTATTCTTTCCTTACAAGATTATTGATATCTTATGTATGGTGTTGAATTTATTTGCTGTCATTATTTACTGAATCTGTAGATAAGGAGATGGTTTTGAATGAGAGCCTAGTAACCTGTTGATGTAAAGTCTGTTTTACCTTTTATGATTACCATCATTAGCACCTCCCTCCTTCCTGGCTGAATTCCCTGTCATTTTAAGTAGGCAGCAATTACTGGTTTGCTAAAGAAGCTGGCTCTGGCTGCCAAGGATCCTATTAATTATCACTCTATCTCTAATTTAGCCTTCTTAGTGTTGAGAGAAGGAGCATGTAAGCGTGTGGCAGAGCGCTGCAATCGCATCTCCGTAATAATCTCTTTTCTGAGCCGGCTCGAGTGGACTCAATGTTCAGCCAAAGGGCCGAGGAGGCCCTGGTGAGTGTTTTTAACTCTTTACTGTAGGTTGTTTGGTCAGTCAAGTTTGGTGTGTTTTTCTTCTCCCTTTGATTTTGACTTGAGTACAAGCTAATGGTTGGTCTTTATGTTAGAACTTCAGACCTATTTCTGGTCTGTGTTTGAACTAGAATGGGACACCTTTAAAACATGTAAGTGGTTTTTCTATGAACTGTTTTCTCTAGTGATGAAGAGGAGACCAGGGAATTGACTCTATGCCTGTCTTCAAGAAGGTAATACAAATTATAGCCAGCATAACTCTGTGTGCAGGCTATGTATAGTGCTTTTTTTTTTCCCTCTAGGTATTGCTCTTCAACACTATAAATCTTTGATTTTTAGCCCTAAGTGGCTAGATTGCTTTTTGCTTGTTTTCAGAAATGTTTGCCTCACTTGTTTCAGTGAACATTTTTTTCAGAAGTTCCGCAGGATCATTTGATTAGGTTTGGAGTGCTTAAGCTTCCTTTTCCACTTTTTATGTTATTTTTGGCGGTGTTGGTGTTTGAAGCTGTAGAAGTGATTCACTGCAAAGTGAATTGATTTTCCATGTTTTCCAATGTATTGTCCAGTCGCCCCCAAGTTTCTTTTCCCCCTCTCAGATGACTCTGCACTTGTACTTCTGTCAGCCTTGCTGGCTCAGATATAAATGCTGACGTCACTGGATTTCTTAAATTACAGCTGGTGGGGATTAACAGAAATCTTAAAAGAATACCACTTCCTCATTTTGCTGTTTTCTTGACTAATTATTGTCCTCTCAAGTCCTGGATGGGGATGGGAATTTGGAAATAAAGTCTCTAGTCTGCCAGGTCAAGAAGCAATTTTCATTTTTCTTTCTCTGTTATTCTTCAAAGATAATTGAGTGCCAAGGATGCTGCTCTCATGTGCCCTTTAGTAACCCCAGACAGATTTCTCACTCATGATTTTGCACTTTGGACTGTCTTCTACCCTGGGTGAAGGGTTTTCAATACTTCCCTTAAGTAAGTTTCCTTATATAGAATAGTTTTACCCAATCATCTTTTGCCAGCTCCAGGCTGTTGCTAGTATTAGGTGAAGGGTTCTGATTCATTTATTAATTCTTTTCAGAGCTCTTTATTCTTTGAGAAATGCTTCTCTCTGCCATCCATTTTTTTTTCTTGTGTGGAATATGGGTGCTGTTTGTGACGGTTTTGCTTTCTTAATACCCTCAAACATTTTTCTGTCTTTCTCTCCATTTTCTCACAGCTAGTGGCTGGGCCTTAGGCTGTCTCATCTCTGGCTTTGTCCTGTGAGCGATGGCTCCTTGAACCTTGTCCTAGGTGTTCTGTGGGCTTTGGGCACTATGTTGGAAGCTACCTGGAAATGTGCATAAAGGATGGCCGAACCCTGTTTGGCACTATTGATTGAACTGCAGCCCCATGGAAGCAGAAATAGAAAGGGTACAGCATTTGCACTTTTCTCTGGTGGTGTTTTTGCTTATTTTGTGTATTTAGAAAAAGCAGCCATATGCAAACTGCTGACTTACTATTTTCCCTGGAATGGAAACCATTTGGATTATTTCAATGAGTTTTAGCTAAGATGTGTTTGTTCACAGTATTAGTTTTGTTTTCTGGTATCCTGTTTAGAATAAGACCAGAATATGTCCTTTTACTTTATGGAAATAAATGTTACTTAGTCCCTTGGAATTTTGCAAACCAACATGATTTTGAAAAATCATATGTTTATTCCACAGAGTTAAGATAGACACTCTTTAGTGGAAATTATAGATATATAAATGTTTCCATCTTGGATCATTTACTTTTTTGAAGAAAAAATTTTGACTAAAGTATTATTGGATTTCAAACAATTCCTTTTCCTGATTGATTTTCTCACTTTTAGTTTCTCATTTTTAGAGAGAAAAGCAAAATTAAACAGAAGAGTTGCAGATGAAAATCGTATGTACTAGAATTTCTTTTCCAGTACTGGGTATTGAACTTAGAACATCCACCACTGAGCTGCAGCTACATCCATAAATCCTTTTTTTTTTTTTTTTAAACTATTTATTTATTTGTTTGTTTGTTTGTTTGGTGCACTATTGGGGGTAGAAACCAGGGCCTCACACATGTTTTGCAAGCACTCTACCACTGAGCTCTATCCTCAGCCCATTTTATACTTTTAATTTTGAGATTTTATACTTTTAATTTTGAGATCCTCTTGCCTCTGCCTCTCAAGTGGCTGGGATTATAGGCAAGCGACACCTTTACAGCCTTTTTTACTTTTTATTCTGAGACAGGGTCTTGCTAAATTACTCAGGCTGCCTCTGGCCTCCAATTTGTAATCCTACTGCCTCACCCTCCATAGTCACTGAGATTACAGGTGTGTGCCATGGCACCTGGCTTTGTACTAGAATATTCAATGCAAGGTGGTGATGTTTGCTGTTGTATTTCATGATGGAATAAATTTAGTCTAATTATCATCTGTAAAGTTTGGATTAGGAATAAAAGTAGAATTTCATTATTTTAAGAACAGTTTAGCATTGATTCAAGATCCTGAGGGTAAGTTATGATTGTTTAATCTCGGAAAAATTGCCTGATAAATCAGTATACATTTAGCTACTCTTTCCTCCTAACATTACATTGATGTTGTTTGAATTGAGATTTTTGGAAAATATTTCAAATGTCACTGTGGATTTTTTGATTAAATATGAGCTTTCAAGGTTTGGGAAAATAGAATAAAGAGGAGAAAGAAAGAATCGTTAATTGGTTGGATTGTTTGGGATGAGGTTTTCTTTTCTTTCTTTTTTTTTTAAAGAACTTTTATAGTTATCTAGGAAATGTCACCAAATATAAGAAAATGGGAATTTAATAGCTAAGGGGAAGTGGATATTGGAAATATATTATGAAGATGTAAGAGGAGCTATGGATTAGACAAGCTGTAAATTTCATCAGCCTAGTGACCATGATTTTTTTAAAAAATCATTTTATCCCAGCAAATAGCACCATGCAAGACCTAGTAATTCCTTAGTAAATGAATGAATGAGTGAATGTATTGGGAGGCTGGGTTGCAGGCTCAGCTGTGCACTAACTAATGACAGGGCCCTGGGCTAACAATTTATGAGGTATCTGTCTCTTCTCTGTGCAGTGAAGCATGAGGTCTAGATCTTGGATGCTTGTGCAGAACTCTGCTGCTCCTTGCTTCTGCTGCTCTGTGGTAGATATTGTGAGCCATCACCTCTTTTGTGTGAACTCAGCAGGAGCCTTGGGCCCTTCTGTATTCAGTATATTGGGCTTCCACAATTGACCATGGATATAAGACGTGAAACTTAGTTTGTTATCTCAGCAGCACCATCTCTCTGAGGTCCCTTAACTCTGGTTCATTGGTTTGGGGTCATTTGGTTTTTAGTATTACAAGCCCAATCACAAGTCTGCAACATTCTGTGAAGCTTCTTGGTCATCAGATATTTACTTAAACAACAGCGCCAACAATAGCATGTACCCCTGGCCTTCCACTCAATATTTTTTCCTAGTAGATATTGCACATATAAGTAGAACTTAATGAATGGGTCCAGAGTGTATTCCTCCAGTGGAGTAAGATATCAAGAAATTATTAAATCATAGTTTTTCTTTTTTACTCTTTGAGACCCATTTATACATCTAGCATGCAATTACTGCATGTCAGATACTTTGCTAGTGATAAAATGGCCAACTAATAAGACACAACCTCTACTTTCTTATAACTCATGTTGTTGTTGTAGCTAAGATTTTTTTGTTCACAGTAATTAGTTTTGTTTTCTGGTATCCTGTTTAGAATAGGGCCAGAATATGTCCTTTACTTTATGGAAATAAATGTTACTTAGTCCCTTGGAATTTTGCAAACCAACATGGATTTGAAAAATCATATATTTACTCCACAAAGTTAAAATAGGTGCCGTTGAGTCGTGTCCGACTCATAGTGACCCTTATAGGGTTTTCAATGGCTGATTGTTCTGGGGTTGCCTCGGGAGTGGTTTGCCACGTCCTTTTCCCATTTTTGCAGTGCTGAGAATCGAACTGTGGACCTCAGAGATGGCAGAGCAGCACTCTACCAACTGAGCTAAATCCCAGCCCTCTTGTAACTCCTGGTGGCATAAAAATGATTCTCTCTCTATAGTCTTTAGGGCCCAAAGATGGGAAGGTCAGTTCTTCTGAGGAGACAAAAGAGAAGCAAAATCTCATTACCAAAAGATCATGACCAAGCAAACGAACATAAAACATTCAGGTGGAAGCCCAGCCTAACATGGTACCTTGAGCATGGCTGGGGCACCAGGGAGTATGGCTGGCTTTATGCGGAGGAACAGCACTCTGGCTGCCACATGAAGGATGCGTTGAGGGTGGCCACATCTGGTGTCCCAGAGTCCAGTTAGGATGGTTCCACTGGAACCTTTCTTGTGAGAAATGATGGCACACATGCATTGTGCAGCCCTGAATATAGGTTGTGACTGCAAGAGGGTTAAAACCTTGCTCACAGATTTCAAGGGCAAAAGTAAGATTGTGCACACTGCTTACAGGTGACAATTAAGTGATTGCTCATTCCTTCATCACATCACTGGGTACCTCCTTTATACTGAGCACCTGGGAAATACCTGCCAAGTAGAACACACATGGTCTCTGCCTCACAAAGCCTCTGTTCTAAGTGGAGATACAATCAGGCAAACAGAAAACTAGAGATTACTATGTATTCTTTATAAGGTAAATTAGTAGAATTCTTAAGTGTCAATCTTATCAACAGACCCCTTTCCTGTAGCTAATTTAGAGTCTGGTAACATAGTCTGGGGTTGGGATTTAGCTCAGTTGGTAGAGCACTGCTCCACAGTCTCTGAGGTCCCGGGTTTGATTCCCAGCACCACAAAAATGGGAGAAGGACCTGGCAATCCACTCCTGAGGCAATCTCGAAACAATCAGCCATTGAAAACCCTATGGGGTCACTATGAGTTGGACACAACTCGATGGCACCTAACAACAACAACAACAACAACAACATGGTCTGTGATCAGTGTTACAGGTGTTAGAGGATAAAGTTAGATAAACAGATAGGATTTAAGGTCTATGCCTTGTATTGCACATGCTTGTGCGTGCAAACACACACAAATTAAGGATGTCTGTCTTCATTTCAGAGACAGACAAGCACCTAGAATAAGGGATGTGGGCATTCCTATTTACTCCAGGTAATGTTCCAGATACTTTCTTGATGCTGATGTTTTATATGGAATAATCCTAGCTATTCCAGATTCAAAGGGAAAAGTCTTGGTTCTTGTGGTCCTTCTACACAGAACTGGGTCATGAAGCTGGCTTTGGTGACTGCTTCAAATTAGCCTTCATGTCTGTGTCCCAGGCTGTTGCTGGTGTTTGGGATTCATGTTGAGGAGCAGGAATTGGCCACAAGGCTGCAAGACTGATAGTATATAGTTTCATTTTTACAGAGATATCTTGCTGTACAAGTGGCAGTAATTCCCCCAAAGAGAAAACTTTCCCACATTCCCCATCATGTCCAAAATTACCTGTAATAACACAGAGTCAAAATTCAACTGAATGGAACTGATAAAAATTCTTAAGCCATTGTAGACTCAAGTGTTGCACTTTGGAGGTGAAACATTTGAATTTACTACTACAGCAGTGGCAGCTGGTTTGGGCAAGGAAGATACTTTTTCCACTTTGCCTGATTTGGGAGGACAGGGAACTGCTGGGGCCAGAACTCTGGAACCAGACTGTCCTAGGTTTGAATCCCGGCTACACCAATTAGTAGCTATATGTGTCTGGATGAATTACTAAGACTCCCTTTTTCTTCACCTGTAAAATGTAACAATGGTTAAGCACGTAAGACCTTTGTTCAACCTGCCTGGGTGTGTGTCTCTGCTCTTCTACTCTGTGACATTGGACAGCTTGTTCTCTTTGTACCTTACTGTGTTATCTGTACGATGATGATGATGATGATAATGATGATGATGATGATGATGATGATGATGATGATGGTAGTCCCTGCCTTGTAAAGATGTGTTAAAAATTATATGAGATTCTATGCATGAAGGGTTTGGCACAATGCCTGACACATAGTTAGCATTATGATCCTACTCAGTCATTTTTCCTATCATTGTTGTATCGGGCTTTCTAAAATGTTCTGTAACATTATTTGGCTATTACTTTGTTCTTTCTAAAAGTTAAGATTTCATGAAATATATTTGCTGTTATGTATGTGCTTTTCTTTGTCTTTTTTTCAAACTGAAGACTTAATAGAATTTCTGGGTTATGGATCAGTTTGTTAGACAAATGACTGGATGTTCAGTTAAATTTGAATTTCTGATAAAGAGTAATTTTTTAGTCTTAATATGTTCCATTTTTATGTCAGACTAAAAAATTATTTGCTCACTGACATTTAAATTTAACCGGGCTCCTGTATTTTTGTTTGCTAAATTGGACGACACTAGTATGTGTGTAAAACTTACCCCTTTATTCTCTCATTCATTTTTCATATATATATTTATGCAAAGAGTAGATAAGAATCTTAGAACATAAGTATAGAAATACAAAATTTGGAGGAATATTTCTTAGTATCTGTTGTAAATCTGCTTACCTGTGTAAGCAGTGGTACCATCAATTTGAGATTATGTTGACGCCTGAGTAGATAGTGAGACAGTGCTTCAAATTCTGAAATATTCCAGTATTACTTCTACCCAAGGGGGACTATTAATGACACATTAATAAGTAGGTATACATTCCAGAGAATCCTGAAAATCTCATCATGTTTGAAGGAAATTACCTCATTACTCTAAGAGTCACCCATGTAGAAAAGGTCATTTCCTACAGTCGGCTTGGTTTTCCAAGTAGGAAAATAAACACATTGAGCAGTTAGATTAATAACTCAGAATGATTTCATTGTATTTAAATTTGGGGATAAATTTCGAGTAGGTTTGATCTTTACGCTCCTAGACTGGTGAAGTCCTTGAGAGAAATACATTCAAGACTGACTTCTTTTCAATTCAGTTAATGTTTACTGAGCAGCTACCATGCAAAGGAGAGAGACAAATTTATAGTTCCTGCCCCCAAAAACCTTAAAGTTTGATGGGGCACTAAGGCAAGAAACAATTATGAGAAAAGGCAGAACAAGTAAGGCCAGGGTTCAAGGCAAATAAAGCAAGGTGCCAGATGGTTGAATGTAGGAAGTGATTACATTTAGAGACTAACTGGCATAGTTGTTGTCAGGTGCCATTGAGTCAGTGTCAGACTCATGGCGACCCTATGTACAACAGATGGAACACTGTTGTCAGTGCTTCTCTGCTATTCATAAGGTTTTCAATGGTTTGTTTTTCAATGGATTGTTTTTTGGGAGTGGGTTGCCAGGTCCCTCTCCCAATCCTATAGCACTTGGTATTTCCAGGTGGTCTCCTATCCAAGTACTAACCAGGCCTAACTATGCTTAGCTTCTGAGATCTGATGGGATTGGACGGCTGCAGGCAAAATATCTTCTATGAGGCTGCCAGGTACTGTGTGTGTGCTTCCCCTGCTGTTCCAAGGGCGGTTGTTTCAGGGGGTGGGCTGCTGGGCCCATTCTCCCATGCTTGCGGTGCTGGGGATTGAATCCAGGTCCTCATGGAGGACAGAGCAATGTTCTACTGACTGAGCCAAACCCCCAGCCCTGGGGTAGGAATGGATTATATTGGAAGTAGCTTGTTTAAGGATAGTATCTGAGAGAATTATTCAAAGATGAGAATGGTTTCATTTCAGAAATGAAATATTATAAATATAGGCTAAACATTAACAAGTACAAATTAGTAAATACCCAGAAGGGGCCACATTTTGAAATGAACATGTTACTTAGACATGACAAAAATACATAGAGCACCTTGTATCTTCCTGCACTCTTCTGTCATAGTGACTTTATGGTATAGAATGTTCACATCAGAAACCTGACTTTAGGTAGATAAAGCCAGATTTGTTGTATTTTGGTTTCCTAAATATTTATCATGCACCTTCTGTTGACATAATGTGAGGTGGCCAGAGAGACTTGGGCAATATTTAGGGAATTTTTTAGTTGGTCACTTAATCCATCTGAAGTTGTGATTTAAATGTGATTTTTTCCCCTCAGAAATGAACACTTCCAGTGATCTCTGATTTGAATTGGGCAGAATCAACAGCAGCAGAATTCTATCAGAAGCCTCTTATGAGGCACCCTTGAGTTTGAGTATTTGCTTAAATGAGTTTGAAAACCAGCTTAACTCATTTCCTGTTGGAATGGCACTTGTTTATTAGACTTGGCCCAAGTCAGAGCTAATAGCCTTAATGGCTTTGAATGGTCCCAAATGATTCTCTAGCAGTGTCCCATTAGTAAACTGGATTCTCCAGATGGTATACAACCACATATAGCTGCTTATGAGAGAAGCCATACATATCTTACATTTAGCTATGGAAATTTAGAATCTTGTAAAGTAAGTGGGCTGGAGTTTATTAGCTCAGTTGGTATAGTACCACTCCATACTCTCTGAGCACGCGGGTTCAATCCCCAGCAGTGCAAAAATGGGAGGAAGATGTGACAATCCATTCCCAAAGCAATCCCAGAACAGTCAGCCATTGAAACCCTATGAGGGTGGCCATGAGTCGGACCCAACTCAGTAGCACCTAACAGTAGCAACAACAAAGTAAGAGATAGCATTGTAGTAGATGCTAAAATATTTTCAATAGTTCTTTTCTCGTACTTTTCCTCTGCCCTTACTTTTAAATGATTGTCTGTGCAACTAATGCCATTTAAAAATGCTCCCAGCATTCAGAACTTGTTGAGACTATCCCAGCTTTTCTAGCAAATGAACTATAATGGGACAGGGTATTCAGGTTGGTTTGGGAATGTGGTATGGAGAGATTGGGTTGGATAGCCTGCCCAGTGCGTGAGTGGGATTACTAAAATAGGGCATGGAAAAATTTTCCATTTTTCAACTTATATGTGTGTTGGACTGGAAAGCTCTAAATTAGACCAGAAATTAGCGAGGCATTTAGTGAGCCTTGGTGTTTCATTTTGGTCAATTAGGATTGGTGTGTGCCTCTCAAGTTCAGACAGGTTGTTTGTTGTGGATGTTTTTGCTATTTCAGGCTGGGGAGGGGGGGGTTGAGATAGAGCCTGGATGCAAACATTTATTGGGTTCTTAAACATGAACAGGCATAAACAGCTTATGTAAGTGTGGGTCTGGCTGAATGTTATTAGTTTTTTTTTCCCTTGATGGCCAGTCCAAATATTATGTAGTTTTAATATCTACCCTTGGTTCCTACCATCTTGCTTTTGGCCACTCTTAATATCTTCCTTTATATATCTGTCATTAAGTTATAATTGAAGCTCCATTTTTTTATATTTAGAATGATGCATGGAGACTCAGCTGTGCCAGCCATTCAAGCATAATGGCAAATGTTGACTTGTGCCAGAAAGTTCTTGAAATCTGGTGTCTTTTTTGGAGATGTCCAATCTAAGCGAACCATCCCTTTTCCTTCATAAGATTACACAGGGAAGCAATTCAAAAGTAATTTCTGCCTCTGTACATGTAAAAGCATCTTGGTTATGATAAAAAATATGTCGGGCTGCCAGTTTTCTCTTCCACTCAGACTCATGCAGCCTCATAGGGATTTGCTTTGACAAGTCTTTCTGTCACTTCATTCTGTAGTTTACTGACTTTTACGAAGGGTATCAGTGAGTGTCAGTTTAAGAGTGGGTACATAGTGATGGTAGATGATACCCATGCTGTATGCCAGGGGTTGCCAGACACTATCAGACTTTTCACAGCTCTTGAATTCTTTGGATTCATGCCACTTTTGAACTCCATCCATCAGTCATGGAACTAGTTGTTGAACTAATATTTATGGAGGTTTTGCTATGTGCCAGCCACTCATGTGGGTATGAAGAATCAGTGGGGTAAACAAACTTGATAATATTTGCCCTCATGGAGTGTCTGTGTACATGTGTGCATGTGTAGAAATAACTACATAACTAAAATGCTTAAGTACTAAATGGTGGTAAGTGATGGAGAGAGAAGCATGGGTAGGTTTGGAGTGACTTGCAATTTAAAATCAAGTGGACAAGGAAGGGCTGGCTGAGAAAATGACAGTTGAGAAAAGACCTGAAGAAGATGAGAGTGGGTCATGGCAGTGTTTGTGGAAAAGCACAGCAGGCAGAGGCAAGGATGAGTGCATGGTGTCTGGACAGAAATGTGCGGGATTCAGGAACAGACTGATGGCCACAGTGCCTATGATAGGCTGAGCAAAGTGAGAAGGAATGGTAGTAGTGGGTGTAGTAGGAGAGGGGGGTTGGGAGAAATGAGATCTAGGCAGAGGCAGACCTATGGGGGGGTTATAAAAATTTAGCCTTTTTCTCACTGTCAGTAGGGAGCCTTTGCCAATTTCCAGTTAGCTGAGTAATATGATCTGATTAATTCAGGGACCAGCCCAGTGTTATGGGAGGGGGAACAGTGATCTAAGAATTTGGGGATCATTGTAAGTCCTGGCTTTATTTCCAGGAAGGGGCAAATACATTCAGTATTTTGAGCTTCAAATTTTTTACTTCTATAGAACAATGTCTGCAACAATAGTACCCTGGCATCGGATCCTGCCTGATCTTGGAAGCTAAGCAGGGTTGGCCTGGTTAGTCCTTGCATGGGAGACTGCCTGGGAATACCAGGTGCTGCAGGCCAGGGAGAAGGATCTGGCAACCCATTCCTGAAACAATCTGCCATTGAAAACCCTGTGAATAGCAGAGAAGTACTGTCCAGGAGTGTTTTGTTCAATTGTACTTACGATAACTATGAGTCAGACCCAACTCAACAGCACTTAACAACAACAACAACAACAACATAGAACAATGTTTGTGGGTTGGATAATTTTTAATGTTTTTCCAGGTTTTGCTATTGCTACTCTGGATTAGCACCCTCTCTACTTTCAATGTGTCTGATTATTTCATATATGTGGCTGATTGCATTTCTCTTTTCAGTATGCAGAACTGGCCCACAGATGTGTAAATTATCTTATTGCACTTTATTTAACTTAAAAATTTTTTTTCTGTAAATATCTCACATTGAACACCTTGCAAACAATGAAGTTATTTTATATATTGATGTTAAAGGTTGCTTGCAGATTAAATGGTGTGCGTTATTACAGATTTTAAGCTTTATCTGTAGCCTAAACAATATCATATGGTTACAGAAAATATAATTAATTTATTGGAGTGTTACACTGAGCTATCAAATCAGACAGAGTGGTAAAGAAGACACAGTTTGTTCCCTCGGGTTGTTAAGTAGGAGGAGACAGACTGGGTTAAGGCAGTACCCTACTCACCAGTGTTAACAGCAGAAAAGATGATAGGAAGCCATGTGTGGGAATCCTACACAGACTGGTATTAAGGTGCATCTTTACACCAATATTCTTTATGTTCACAACATTCAGTTAGGCCTAGTTCCACACAAGGTAAGAGATTCCATGGCCTGGCAGCCTATCTTTTATAGCCATGAGCAATTTGGCTCTGCCTCATATGTGCATCATGCTGTTTAGCACATCAGGATCCTGCGATTAACCCTGTCTAGAAGGCAGTTTAGTGACCATCTTTTATTACTTAAGAATATCCTTTGCAAATCTCCGCCTTCTCCCTTACATTGGAATATTTCTTCCACTTCCTGTGATGTGTTAGTGGTCTTTATAGATGGTCCTCCAAGTGGCATCGTGGCTGGCCACTTCTTTATCTTGTGTGTGGGGAATGCTGCTTTAGCCTTGCCTTGTTTTCAGGTCTCCAAGTGTGGACTCTGCCAGGAGTCAGGTGGAACCCTGGTCATTTTATCTGTTGATACAGTCAGTTCCTGATGTTTATTAACTGGCCTCTTCTTCGGCAGCATAAATTTCTAGGTTGAGGATTCAGGATGCAACTTCCAAAGAAGTAGAAGGGCTTTCCCAGACAGGCCTTTCATCTGAGAACTGGCAAATATTGAGGAGTGGGGTGCTGGTGGCCTTGCTGCTGAGGGGTGACCATGGTTACCATTACTGTGACTCTCAGAAGGCTAAGGCCAGACCTTAGCACCTGAGCTGTCCCTCTAGTAATGCTTAGGGGGCAAATTACTATACTGGTAAATGTCATTAGCAGTAGAGGAGAAACTGAGGCCCAGAAAAGTAAAGGGACATACCAGAGTTAGTGGTGGAGCTGGGAAAAGATTCAGGAGCCCTTGCCTCTCACACCACAGTACGTCCTTTCAGTTCTTCTTTGTACTTCAGGTCTTGCCATACATTCTTCCTACCATCTTGAACACTTGCCTGCCACTCTTCTGTTTACTCCCTGCTTCATCCTCAGTTTAAAGCTTCCCTCCTGACTCACTTCCTTGCCCCTCATCTGACTTAGGTTGCTGTGCTCTTCTTTTATGGTTCCTGATATTTTCCTTCCTACTACTTATGTAATTGTCTTGTATTTATCTGTATGTTCAGGGTCTTGGTTCCCAACTCCAACAAGGCCAAGGCATCTAGCTATTTTTTTCACTATTAAATTCCCAAGGGTTAGACCAGGCACTGATACAAACAGACAGTGTATAAATATTTGTGGATAAAATGATTGCATAAATGAAAGAATAGATGATTGAAAGTCAGACTTTGAATTTTCTCTTATCTATTTACATTAAATGCCTGTGCCTGCCCTAGCTTTGGTTAACAAGTATTACCGACTTCACAAATTATCAAAGATAGAGAAAATGTGATTTTCGTCTTTAGTATGACTAAGTGTGTGGCCTTGTGATCTTTTATTAAGGTTGTCTCTGCACAAACCAGAACTCGATGAAGCATATAAATCAGTATTCTTTAATTGGTGCAGGCTTGACATGTAAGACTATGATGTCTCTATTTTGCTATAGTTACATTTTTATTCTTCTTGTTTCCAACAAAACCAACTTTAAGTGCTGTTTGGATTTTCCACATTCTATTTATTAAGAATGAATAGAGAAAACATTGCTTGTCCTTAATAAGATTCATAATTTTTTGGAGGGATTTGTTTTGACTTGCAAATGAAACATTTTAAGAGTAAAAATAGAAAAGTAAGTGGGATTTCTCTATGAGAAAAAGCAATGTTTTCCACTGTGTCTAAAGAAGGAAAACAATGACAGTGTGCTTTATTTCTAAAACTAAACTGCCCTAAGTGTTCATGTAAAAGAAATGGGCTTTCCCCAAGCAGGGCATGTTTAATTTATAGAGAAAGCATGCATTGTTTCGCAGTGTGCACTGTGGTTATACTGGCTCCCAGAAGATTAGCTCAAAGGTATATATGAATAGTCACACCCTAAATTACATGAACTGAACACTTAAGAGTTGGAAAATCTGATGCATATTGTTTCCCAGCCACTCATGCCCCAGGGGGGAAAAATTGAGGAGAGGGGTAGTAAAACCTAGAAATTGCTACTTTATATTTCCTTGTGTGGTATTTGTTAGCTGTGTGACTCTTTGTGACTAATTTAACTTCTCTGATTCCCAGAACTCCCATTCATAAAGTGGAGATAAAAATACCAACTGCCTTCAGAGTTATTAAGAGGATTTCATGAGATAGTGTAATGGAAACTGTCATAATGCCTTATAGATATAATTATTGTTCAGGGGACAGTACATTGGATAGGGTGGTAGATATTTAAAGGAACAGACTCTGAAGATCCCTGGCCTGGGTTTGAATTCTGCATCTGCAGTTTAATGGCTGAGCCACCTTTGGTTAGTTTCTTGACATTTTCATGTTTGAGTTTCCTTGTATGTAAAATGGAGCTATAATATTGCTACATAGGGTTATATAAATTAATTAAGCTAGTATTTGTCAAATGCTTATAACAACTCCTGGGCCATGGGAAGTGCTATGCATTGTTGTGGTCTAGACACTTCAGCCCCATAGGCAGGGGGGCTAAGACATTTAAGCTAGCCTCCATCCCCACACGTATAGCCATAAAGAAGTTGCTTAATGTCTCTGAGCTTCAATTTCCTCTTTTATAATATGGGTGTGATTCTAGTGTTAATGCCAAGTTTTATGAAAAAATTAGTGAGGTGAGGTGTATGTTAAACACTTTGCATAGGGATTAGAATATGGCAAATATTCATTAAGTTATGGGTACAGTCAAGAATTTTCCTTATAATTGCTACTACTGTTACCCATTACTAATATTTTCTTTTTCTTGTTTCTTTCTTTCTTTTTTTTTTTTTCAGTACTTGGAGGTTGAACCCAGGACCTCATATATACTTTGCAAGTGCTCTACCACTGGGCTACACCATCAACCATTTTTAATTTTTTTATTTGGAGACATAGTTTTGCTAAGTTACACAGGCTGCCTCTAGCCTCGAACTTGTGATCTTCCTGCGTCAGACTCTAGAGTCGGTGGTATTGAAGGTGTGAGCCATTGCGCCTGGCCATTGTTTTTAATGCTACTGCTAATATGTCTCTGGCTTATGTAGAACTCACATTGTAGCATGAGTTCTACAAATGCTGTATGGACATGGATATGATTAAGTAAAAAATAATACTGAGATATACTTACTAGTGTTACTGTTGGTTTATTAACCTAAATGGTTAGCTTTTTAGCAAGTTGAAAAATACTCAGTAAAAGTTTTATAATCACACATGTAAAATTTTTTAGGTTACAGAAGATCAAAGTTAGGGTCAATGTAAGGTGTACACTTTTATATTTATGGATGAATCATAGGAAACAAGAGGAACTAAAATTTCCAAAATAAGAAGTAAAAAGTGAACACAAACTGTTTAAGTCAAGTCTGTATCTATTTCCTGTCTTGGCTGGGATTGTGTCCCTAGTGTGACTTTTTTTTTTTCCTATATTGGGGGTTGAACTCAGGACCTCCTACATGCTTTTTGTTTTTTATTTTGGGACAAGGTCTCTCTAAGTTGCACAGGCTGCCTCTAGCCTCGAACTTGAGATCCTCCTTCCCCTGCCTCCCAAGTCACTGGGATTATAGGCATGTGCCACCATGCCTGACCCATCATGTGAAGTTTTGACATGGCTTAAATTTCCAACGTTAGCCCATTTGTGGCTATTAGCTGTGCATATCTAGAAATGGCTAAGCCTTGATTCCATGTTGGTAACATTTTCCACTTTAGTCATATGGGTCACTATTGGTACAATATCCATATTTAATCCTTACTGTTGTTTTGCAATATCTTTAAGGTCAACTTCCTTTTTTTTTTTTTTTTTTGATAGAGAAGAAAGGGCAGCCGTTATACTATAGAGCTATGATTGGTGTTTCAACGAACCAAAGCTTTGACTAGCATTTCACCCAGAAGTCTTTTGTGTTTTAGTGAAAAGTCTGGGCTTGCACTGAGAAATTGAGTGTGCAGAGAAGTGCCAGTGGTTGTATCAAGACCTGGGCATCAGATACTCTCAAGTCACAATATGGAAGTGTTGATGAAATTCCTAAATTATATGTTCTGGAAAGATGAGAAAAGCTATTTAATCAAAAATGTGTGGGAGAACTTCCCTCAGGCATGTGCAAACATCTGCAGAGTGTGACATGGTTTGAAGACTAGGATCTGGAAAAAAGATGAATTTGAGTTTGTTGCCATGAGAACAAAGATTGGGGACCTTGAAAGCCATGATAAGAGTGGTGGGGTTTGAGGCCAATAGGAAGGCATGGAAAAACTTTAAGTAGGAAAACTGGGATCCTGCTTGTGTTTCTGAAAGATCACTGTGGTACTGCCACAGAGAACGGATTGCAGGTGGTGGTGGTAGTGACCAACAAAACCAGTAGTAGCATTGCAGGCAAGAGATGATGCCACTGTGAAGTCCATATTGGTTGTGGAGATGGACAGAAGTAGGGTAGAACAGAGAGATCCTGGGAAGCAGGATCTGGGAGACTGGCAGTGGCTGAAGAGGTACGAGAGCCAGAGGGAACGATGGGGTAAGATGTCTCACCTGGGCAGGTGGGCAGAACAATGGTGCTATTCATGGAGATGGGACTCTTGGGAGAGAAACAGGTTGGGGAGGGTGGATGTTCTTCTTTGTTCATGGAGTATAGGAGATAGAACAGTTGTCACTTGAGACTGCCGTAGGATAGGAACTGTTCAACGTAGAGCTTGCGTATTAATCTGGTTTTCATTTTTATATATGAAATAGAACAGCCAGTTAAGAGTTGTCTACACAAGGATTCATTTGCAATGCAAGATGCCTAGAAGTCCATGATCACTGTCATTCTTTGGTGGCTGTGTGATGTCAGAACCAAAATCTCAGTGATTTTTGTTTTTGTTAATGATTGCTCCCTTGTGGTGGCAGTATGACTGCTGCTGGGTTCAATTCCCCACTACTGAAAAAAAAAAAAAAAAAAATAGATGTGGTGCTTTAAGAAGAGAAGAAAGAAAAAGAAGGTAACAGCTATAATAGCAAAACACAAGCTTTCCTAGAATCTCCCTGTAGATGTCTCCTTACATCTCTCCCTTTAAAAAAAAATTTTTTTTTTTAATTTTCAGTAGTGGGGAGTTGAATCCAGGGATTTATGCATGCTTTGCAAGGGCTCTCCCACTGAGCTGCACCACCAGCCTATCTTCTACTTCCTATTTTGAGACAGGGTCTCACTAAGTTACACAGGCTGCCTCTGCTCTCAAACTTGGGATCCTCCTACCGCAGCCCCCCAAGTCTCTGGGATTCAAGATGTATGCCACTCTGTCCAGCTTCTCCTTATATCTTATCGGCCAAAACCATGTCAGATGGCAGCTCCTTCAAGGATACATTGCTGCCCTGAGCAAGTAGTGATTCATGTTCATACAAAACAAAGCAATTGCAATCCGTGTATACAATGAGTTGTGTGCGGCTCAGCCAGGTTTTGGGATGGAGGGATATGAAATGTTTGAGGACATATAGGGCTTTAATCACATTGATGAGAAATTTCAGTGAGCATGTTTTCTCTCAACTCCGCAGTGAATCCCAAGCCACAGTTTCTCATGAGCACATGAATTATAAAATGTATTTAAAGTTTGACAGTGCTTTTCTTTGCTGCTGTTGTTAGGTGCTGTCAAGTGACCCTCAGAGGATTTTCAATGGCTTATTGTTTGGGGATTGCTTCAGGGGTGGGCTGCCACATCCTTCTCCTGTTTTTCTAGTGCTGGGGACCAAACCCAAGTCCTCAAAGAATGTGCAGCAGCACTCTACCAACTGAGCTAAACCCCAGCCCCTATGCTTTTCTTAGATATTTTCAAACACATATAACTCTGAGTTGTCTTTAAAATATATTAAATACTAGTTTTCCAAATCTGGTTAAAATAATCACCTGCAAAAGACATTTTTTCCTCCTCAAATTTATTGCAACTCTTCCTTATTCTTAGACTCTCAGTGGACTTCTCTAAGTTTAGAGCAAATGTGGAAAATTCCATTTGGTGTTCACCAACTGATATGCAAGTCAAAACGGGGAATATATGATGGAAAATGTCATACCCTTTCCTATGACTTTTGTCTCTGTGAAGGACGTAATTATTCTGTGTTTAAAGTAGAGAAGGGAAATGTTTGTTCATTCTTTTTGAAGGTAAAATTAGTCAGGGTATTATAAGATGCAAATGTTTGTCCTCCATTCCACTTTAATCACCTAATAGGTACAGAATTCTGTTAGTGACTGTTTTGGCTAATAGTGGTTCTGAAGATAAATAATGCCCAGTCTCTGAAATATAACAGAAGGAGCAGACATTTTGGAGAGTGCTTACCATTTGTGCTATGTGACCTTGGGAATATTCTTTAACCTCTCTGAACTGGTTTCTTCTGTGAAATTGGGTTGAGAATGGAAATAGCCTTATGGTACCACAAATACGTATATAAAAATACTGTACCTTGGAAGCAAGGGTGGCTATGGCACACTGAAAGTAGGAGTAAAATATAGTGGTATGTAGAATAGGGAAAGATTAATTTCTGCTGGGAGACATTGTGGAGAAGAGGTTAGAACTCCCCATTTGACAATGCAGGGAATTTACAGGGTTATAGTGCATGACCCCAGACTGAGCAAGTGCACACAGTATACATAGAGTATATGAAGATTTCAGAGACTTATTGTTTTTAATAAGGAAATAAATGAGGAGAGCATCAAAAGTCTGTCTGGATGAGTGAGTTGGGACTTTATTCTGTTAGTGATGCAGCAACTGAAGATGTTTTAAAAATTCATAGAAGTTTAATGTTGACAGAAGTGAAATTTTGGGGTCAAAGATCATTGATACACACTTTAAAAAATTTCCATAGATTTTTTTTAAAGTTAGCTTTTCATTTGAGATAATTGTAGATAATTGAGATAATTGCAGCTGTAAGAAGTACAGAGGCATCCAGGTACTCTACCCAGTTTCCCCAATGGTAATATCAAGTATAATATCACAACCAAGAAATCATTTAGGGACTTTAGAGAGGATACCATGATATGCCCGGATCTGTGTTAAGTGATTTATTCTGGGGTGGGTTAGCAGAACAGCAGCGAGGCTCAGACACCCTTCCGAGGGCGGCTCCTGCAGTAATCTGAGAGAGAGGCGTGGAGGCAGTGGCAGTGTGATTGGATACCTGAGGTTGTGGCAATAGGATCTGGCAGTAGCTTGGGGTGATGAGAGAAGTTGGTACTTTGTGCAATTGCTCAATAAGGAGGTATTGAGGGTCATTTGTATGCCATGACCTAAGAGATCCCAAAGGTCTAACAGACTAGGTGATGGGACCACAGGAAGGTGGGCTTGGTAGAAGCTGTATCAGACTGGGTGGACAGTGAGCCCTTTGTAAAGCAGATAACTACTGTTCTGCTGCAGCTGGATTTTCCCACGTGGAAGTGTAAATCCAGTGTGGCTGGCATTTTAATTTTGCAAAAGCCTGAAATCTAGGTTTTTATGTGAGATCTCTCAATTCTTAAATGTTACCTAATACAAATTTTTAAAAAAAGGATATAAGCCAACTAGTGCTTGTCTGTGGGTTTTTGTTACTTCATGGATTCCCACCTCTCTTTTCTTGATGGGATATTTAGATCTTATTTTTCATTTATCTACTGCTATATAATAAACATGGCCTGCAGCTGTACCACCATGGTGTCCCATCACGTCAGATCTCAGAAGCTAAGCAGGGTTGGACCTGGTTAGTACTTGGATGGGAAACTGCCTGGGAAGACCAGGTATCATAGACTTGGGAGAAGGACCTGGCAACCCACACCCAAAAAACAATCAGCCATTGAAAACCCTATGAGTAGCAGAGAAGCACAACTATAGTGTTTCATTTACTGTACAATTGTACATAGGGTCACTGAGAGACACCGACTTGACAGCATCTAACAAGAACAACATATGATAAACCATTTTGGGTAAACTTGGTGGCTTTGCATAATAACTTTTTACCTTTCATGATTCAGGTGGTTAACTGGGCTCAATTGGAATGTTCTGCTTGTCTGGCTTAGGATCTCATAGACTTGAAGTAATGATGACTGGGACTAGAGAAGTCTGGAGGTCTGGGTTGGACCTTGAGATTCCTGAGACTTTGTCTTCTCCTGTATAGTTTCATGAATTCTTGTGACCTCTCTAGCAGAGTAACCAGCTTGGTAGCTTAGAGTTCCCCATGGTGAGTATTCCAAGTGGAAATAATTAAACGGCAGTTACTAGTCTCCTTAAGACTCGGTCCAGAATCACTACAGCATCATTCTTGCCACTTTTTGGTAGTACAGGTTGCCCCAGCCCAGATTCATTGTGGGAGGGAACTGCACAAGGACAGGAGAACAGACATGGTGGGTGACTGATGGTCATCTTTGGAGACTACGTGGAGCTGAAGTCAAGATGTCCAGATGCTGGTGGCACTGTTTGCCAAGGGAAAGCGGGGAAAACATCTAAGTCTCCCACATACTCATCCATGTTACTCTCAAGTTTTTGGACAGTTGCATAATGTTAACTTTTTAACATTCTACCATTTAACAACTTTCAAGGAAACTTAGTTTTTAATACAATATCTTCCTTTGTAATTATAACTCACTTATAGTCATTTGGTTTCTAATCTTTTGAAAAAATGAGATTATTAAGGGACAAGACAGATTATTCTAGTTTTGGTGAGTGTTTTTCAAATATGTCACAAAGTGGTACTGTTTGGTCCATAATCATGCATCTCTTTAGAAAAGAGGCCCTTCAAATCAAATCTATTAAATAAACCCCAAATCTTTATTAGCCCAAATGGGAGCAGTTAATGTGTAGTGCTCTTTATTGTGGCATTCTTATTGTTCCTTAGATTCTGTAGCTGGTTACATAAACTGCAGGGCCTAGGACAAAATGAATGTATCAGGTCCCTTGTTTAAAAATTGTTAAATATTTCAAGATGGCTACACTCATATGTTAAACCAAACCTGGGGTGCTATGTGATTGCGGAGGTCTAACATTCAAGAACCCAGCCCTGCTTTAGATCCTTGAAAATGGCTGCAAAATGTTGGAGGAATAGTGCCTTTTTCTAGTAGAGGGCCATTAGCTTTAACAAATGTCATTAGAGTTTGACACTAACAAAGTTTCAGAACTGTTGTTTAAATAAATCAGAAGGTAAGCACTCTGAGTTTCAAAAGTTCTCTGCACCCAGGCACTCCGTGCAGCTTTTAGCCACTGCAGCAGGTCTTGGCAGGCATGAATCTGACCTTCCTGCCCTTCTTTCAGCCTTTCTTAGTTCGCCAACCCAGTTAGGAATAGCACATGTTGTAGAGGGGTCCACACTCCGCCTCCTAAATGCTCAGTTTCTGAAGCGTCCAGAAGGAATTGCCTGTTGAATTGAAGGGTTCCTAAGTTCATGTGGAATAGACACTAGCAGAGTTCATTTATGCTAGGGATTTGGGAGTCAGCACCTTTAGAAAGTAATTGGTGGATTCCAGACAGATTGCCATATTGAGCAACTTCAGGGGGCGTGTTCAGATCATGATCTAGGGAGGACAGCCCCTGCCACATGCTGTGCACAGCCTGTGTGGCCATACATGCAGGTTCAGCACTGCTGTAATAATTTACAGAGGTGTTCATGGACTTGATGTTTTAAATCAGGCATGAGCCACTTTGAATTACTAATTTGGGCCCCTGACCTATAGTATCATAATCTCTTAATAGTTTTTTTTATCATGTCTATCAGTCACTTTATGCCAAGATCAAATTACCCTCACACCCACATGCCTGACCCTTGTAATAGAATAATAGTAGCTAACATTTATTGAATGCTTATTATACATTAAGAGTTCTACATACATTATCTAATTTTAGCTTCACAACAACTCTATTAGTTACTGTTATTCTACCATTTAACAGATGAGGACACTGAGATTAACAAGAGTTGCATGATTTACCCTAAGTCACATAGTCATTGACAAGTTGTGACTCCAGCCTAGTACTGACTTCTAAACCCAAGGAAGATTACAGAATGTGTGTAGTATGTTTCCAAGAGAATATATGCACATGACAGTGCTCACTATTCAGAGCTTATTTTGTTGTAGGCCTTTTTTTTTTTTTTTGCTTTTAGATAATTTCCTTATTAAATATTCCCTACCTATGCTTATTTCTCAGATCTTTAACCCTTTTCAAGTAATCATTGGTCCTTTCAGAAGCTTTGTTGTTGTTGTTAGGTGCTGTCTAGTCAGTGTCTGACTCGTGGCGACCCTATGTACAATAGTTGAAACACCATTGTCAATACTTATCTGCTATTCATAGAGTTTTTAGTGGCTGATTGTTTTTTGGGAGTAGGTTGCCGAGTCCTTCTCCCAAGCCTGTGGCACCTGGTGTTCTCATCCCACAAGGACTCATCTCTCTCCCATCCAAGGACTAACCAGGCCTGACCCTGCTTAGCTTCTGAGAGCTGATGGGACCGGATGCCACAATGGTATGGCTGTGGGCTCAGAAACTTTGGGTTTCCTTTATTGTTGTCCACTGAAGTACATATAGGAATATTTAATCTGTATTAGTCGAAATTACACGTGGTAAGTGTTGAGGGGAATTATATTCCAGCTGTGTTTTACAGATTTCTAAGAGAATGTAAGCCTGCAGCTGTAGCCCTGTGGCATCCGATCCAGTCAGATCTCGGAAGCTAAGCAGGGTCAGGCCTGGTTAGTATCTGGATGGGAGACCGCCTGGGAACACCAGAAGCTGTAGGCTTGGGAGAAGGACCTGGCAACCCTCTCCCAAAAATCAATCTGCCATTGAAAACCCTATGAACAGCAGAGAAGCACTGACAATAGTGTTTCCCCTGTTGTACAGAGGGTCGCTATGAGTCGGATACCGACTCGACGGCACCTAACAACAACAACAAGAGAATGTAAAAATTAACTGATTTCCTTGGCACAGATGAAAATACAACTCTAAACATCACCAGAGAATTTCTTACTAGTGGTATGGAAACTACTGTTACCTAATTTATATTGCTTCCAGTACATTGCACTTACTTACAGTAGAGAGGATTACTTTGATATAAACCTATTACTTTGTTCCTTCTTTCCTAGGTAGCAACTAGATTTCTTTCTCTACAGAGTGATGTCCAATTAAATTTGTGCATGGGAAAAGATAGGTACTGATTTGGAAGCAGACATTTGTGTATTCTGGTGGAGTGTGGGGAAGTTCAAATATCAGAAATCAAATTTTGCTTGCATGTTTCTTATTTCTTGCCCATTTGTAAAGTATTATATGTCAAACAATGTGATGCAATCATCCTTTTAATAATCCTGGTATCATTAACTAGTGAGTTTTTTTGGACAAGTAGAAAAGAAAGGTAATGTACTTTACCTGATTATTTCAGTGTGCTTAGTCAAATACATATATGTATGTATTTTCAAAGTCAAATGTATATATCAGTCCTTTATTAAATGCCGAGTGTGGTTATATTGCTTTTAGTACCACAGAGAGTGACTAAGGCACTACCTTTTCTACTTGAACTATTTGCCTAAGGAATATGGGATACTTTATTTCACCTATTTGTAAGATTCTGATAAGGGATGTGGTAAATTATCGTGTGTGTGTGCATTTAAACATCTAAAAGCAGGATTTTATAACGTATAGTTTGCAGGCCATCTGAGTGTGCATTAAAAATGCAAATTCCTAAGTCTTGGGACTCTAGTTCTACAGGTTTGAGGTCTCTAGGAATCTGCTTTTGGGCTCAGCCTCTCTGTGATTCTTTGGTACACCAACATTTGAGAACCAGCATCTGAATTTTATCAACATGAGAGCAAATACTGAATTTAATTTTGTCCTTTTTCATTCATTTTCCTTTTGCCTTCTTACCTCTTTATCCTTCCTTCAAATACATTAAGGAAAACTATTTTAAGAGTCAGTCTAGGGGCTTATGTTTTTTATTTTTGATGAAAAGCTTTTGTTAATTTTATCAGTATCACAATTCAATTCCGTTGTTTCCTTTGCGGTCAGTACAGAAGGAGCCATTGGGAAGAGGTGTTTTTGTTTGTTTGTTTGTTTTCCCTTTCTTTCTTACCCCAACCCCACTCTTCTCAGTAGCAGGTCTCCCTCCAGGAAGGAACAACATGCTGTTTGTTCTTTTCTCAGGATGAGCCGTGGCTCTTTCTTGGCTAGTAGGGGTTATAATCAATGCCTGTCAGCAACTTATTTTTCCTCCTTACTATAAATCAAAGAATTCAGTACAAACATTTCTGAAGTTTATGAGGCTACTTTTGAGGCTAAGAGAAGAGGGAGGAGGAGTCAGAATTCTTTGAGAAATCATTTTGCTGATTCTCTAGGATCTCAGACTAGATCTCTTAGTATAGAAAGAATCACAAAGCTAGAGGCTTTTAATGGATTTTTTTAAAATGCAAAGATTTTAACTGAAGATATTCCTGAAAGGCAAAGTCCAACTTTTCTCCCTCATACTAGAGAAAGTCCTTTGTTGAGGAAGAAGGACTAGCAAGCTCATCCTCGCTTTAATCCATGGTGAATAAGTAGTTGGATTCCTAGAGGTCAGGAATTTTCCAGGTGATTTGGGTAAATACTCTCTAAAGACACATTAACCCAGACAGTAATTTCAGAGGCAGATTGTTCTTTACAAAGGCCTTCCTAACATAGGAAATTGGTCATTCAAGTGTTGTAAAGTTAAGGAAGTATTATGCTGTGATTTCTTTTGAAGTGACAGATCCCAAGGTTTGTCTGCCATTGGAGACCCCCAGGTCAATCTCGAGGGTCCTGTGTCCCCATCTGGAAAGATTGGTAGATCCTAGGTTCTACCATCTAACAATTTAGCCTTGATTGGTTGGCCTGGGCTGGTTGATACAAGGGAGAACCTGTTGTCTTTTGTCCCAGAACTATGGTTGGATTTTTTTTTTTTTTAAATATTACAAATCCATTGTTTTCCTTCTGTGCCTCTTCCACTAAAGCTTCCTGCTGGCAGACAACGTTTGGCTGCAGAGCCGGGCCGAACCAGGAGGTGCTGAGTATAACTCAGGTTGTCCTGTGAGGGACTTGAACATTCCTCAGGAGGGCTGAGTGGGGCAAGCTAAGTGGAGCCGTGAGTCATAGCGTGCTGGGGTGGTTGTGTCCTGAAATAACAACACAGTACCACTGGCAGCCACAACAGTAATTTATCAGCAGTAGCTAGCATTTATTGATGCTTCCAGCATGCCAGGCACTCTGCAAAATGTCTTTACGTGCATTATCTCACTTAAGTCAGAACAGTCCCATGAGCTAAGACCATCTTTTCTGTCAGTTTTACAGATAGTTATCTCAAAGTCATGTGATTACTAAGAAGTAGGAGTAGGACTTGAATTCTGATCTCTTGGATGCTTGAATTCATACATTTAAGAATAGCATTACATTCTGTATTCCTAAAAAAACAAAAAACAGGTACTGCTTGTTACTGGCTTTTTTTTTCTTTCTTCCTCAAGTCATATCATAACCAGTTTTCACTTTGTAATTTAGGCTGCAGTACCCTGAAGATTTTCTTTCCTTATATTCTACGAATCAGGGTTGTGAGTGAGAGGGAAATATAACATGGAAAGCTCATCCCCAGGAAAATGAGTGAGCCTGAACCGTCTGTTTGCTGCATGGTCAAGGAAAAGAAAAAGAAATCCTGGGATGTGAAAGGCTGGGAGGTTTGGGCAAGAAAAAAAGAGCTAGGTGGATACATCTAGACTGATTTATATCTTCCTGGAAGAGAAGGAGTGATCTTAAATATAATTTAAGAAGTACTGGCCAGAGGTCAACTGGCAATAATGCCATGTTGTTGTTGTTACTAGGTTCGTCGAGTTGGTGTCCAACTCATAGCCACCCTGTGTACAACAGGAGAAACACTATTGTCAGTGCTTCTCTGTTATTCATAAGGTTTTCAGTGATGGATTGATTTTTTGGGGGAGTGGGTTGCCAGGTCCTTCTCCCAAGCCTATAGCACCTGGTGTTCCTAGACGGTCTCCTGTCCAAGTACTAACCAGGCCCGACCCTGCTTAGCTTCTGAGATCTGACAGGATGGGATGCCACAGGGCTACAGCTGCAGGCAGTAATGCCACAGAATGCCTTATATTAAAAAAGGGAATGAAATAAGTTTGGAAAACTACATCCTCACATCCACTTTTGAGCACAACAAAAGGACTGCAGCACCTAGCCCTTATTGAGTACCTTCTGTGTACACTTTAAGCACTTTATGTGTACCAACTACATGAAATATTTGTTGTCTGTATCCCTATTCACAGATGAGGACAGGTCACACTACTACTGTTGGTGAGCTGGGATCCCAGGCAGTGGGCTTCCAGACCTTGGACACCTGTCTGCCATTGTCTCTTCTGGTAACACATACTGACGTATGTGCCAGACTCATAAAAGTTCTTTACATGTGCTTGTGTTTACTCATATAGATTTCTTCATAATTGTAATGTGCATCCATGTATTAAAGGTTCTGAAGTGTCCAGCAGTCAACAAACTTGTGTAACTTTGTCCAGGGTCTCAGATTTGTTTGACTACAGAATTGTCTTGCTGTTTTTGGAGAGGAAGGAGAGTTGAAGGGAGGATGTTGCAGGTGCACTTTGGGAAATACAGAACAAGAGGACCATTTTATTCTGACCTTGGTCTCCCTCAAACACAGGTTTGGAACATGAATGATTTCCAGAACAGAACAGGGAATCCATCACAGTCTTGCTTTCTTCAGCAGCTGTCCAGTGCCACCTGATCTTTGTTAGTGGCTTCACCTTGCTGACTCTACGGACAAGAATATCTGCTTCCATCTGCTTTATGGCAATATTGGCCATAAATGAGTATAAAGTCTTTGGGCTCCTTAGAAGAAGGAAGCTTTTGAAGTCCAAGGTATTCATAATGTCATATCAAATATCTGTCATTCCTTCCTATTAGGTAACTTTGAAAAATGAATGTATATCCCAATAAGACAGATTAAACAGCCCTTGCTTATTCAAAGGAGGAAAGGAAATCTACCTTTAAAATGTTAACTGCTCTCAGGAGTCAAATCTTCAAGTTTTTTGAAGTTGAAATATTTGAGGCCAGAGGCCCAAACACATACATCTGGGTACTCACATTCTTGGAAGTATATGTTATTTTAAAAGTGTTGTTTTAGAGTTAGAGTTTGGTCAGGGTATCAGGTAAAAATCTATTCCATTGTAAATGACAAATTCTACCTGAAACAAAAAAGGAGATTTACAGGTTCATTTGGGTGAGCGGTCCAGGTCTTTTGGAGGTGCTTTGAACTTCAGGGTTGATTTGTCTCAGAGGTTTAGAGTTATAGACCTGGGTTTTCATCCCATCCACTCTGCCTTCATGACAACATGTAATCTTTAGACTATTGCTGGTTTCACTCCATGTCAAGCCATCTGCCAAATATACTTGGAGCTACTTATTCTTTCTTTCAGGAGGTGAGGGAAGGGTAGGTAGGTGCAGAGAAAGAGATACAGAGAGACAGACAGGCTGACACTGACTTCTGGAAGCTCCTTTAGACCAGCAAAGAAGATCAAACTTCTCTTACCAGTCAGACATAAGTTCTATTTCCATTTCTGAGCTGGTGTCTCTGATGGAGAAATGAGTTTAGGCTGACTAGTATGGACATGGGCACCATATTCTATTCCCAGATGATAAAGTCGAATGAATTTTGCCAAAGGAGTATGGATCATAGAAGAAAACAGTGTGGTTTCTAAAGTAAGTGAGCGTGGATACAGATTTAATCAATTGAAATTCATGACACAATTTACCTGATAGTTTTCCTTTATACATCTATGTTAGCAGTTATGTGTGAAACTGGCCTTTGAATCAACCAAAGGCTAAATCAAGATTGTACTGCTAAAGGATTTGGTTTTAGCCTCTCATCCATTTGTTAGTAGGTTAGGCTAGACTAGAGCAAATTAAGGGATTATCTTCCTGTTAGCTTGTTGAAAAGTCTTTGTGTTTTGGTTTTAAATTTTTAAAGCACCACATTGAATATGTATCTGGCCAATTATTTTTCTATTCTAAATGCATTTTGAATAAGGACACCTGAGGATTCATTATGGCAGGATAAATTACCATTTCTTTCTTTTTTCTTATTGACTCAGTGTGACTATTCCTTGCTTCTGACACTGGACTTCATGAATTTACATTTTGTTCCTCAAAAATTATACCAGTGATAAAAATAAAAGTTATCATTGAAAGGCATAAATAACAGAATGGTGGTAGTTGCTAGAAGGTATTGAGTGCTAACCGTGTACCAGGTGAGCAGTGTACTCAGTGCTTGATCTGCATGGTGTGTTGTTTATTACATCAGTCCCATGAAGGGTGTGCTGTCATTATCTCCATGTTGAAAATGAGAAAACTGATGTTAAGTAAGACGTGCAAGGCTGCATAGACTGGAAGTTGCAGAGCCCAAACTTGAACCCAAATTTCTTTGACTAGGAAACATATTCTCTTAGTCACAGTTCCTGTTATTGGCACGGTCAAGATACGTCATCTAATGTTAAGTTTGAAAATCCTGGGAAGTTGCATTGGGCCTGTAAGTCCTTCTGAAGTTAGTGCTACATACTAGTACTGGTAGAGGATTGCAAAGGAGCATTTACCAGCTTGGACCTTGGAAAAACCCAACTGAGTAATCTTTTGCCAAAAAGATTGTGTTTTCTAGAACAGGCAAAACAATTTTGAAAAAGAACAAAGTTAGAGGACTCAGACTTCAATTACAAAGCATGTTAAACAGCTACAGTAATCAAAACAGTGTGGTACTGACATTAAGACACAAATAGACAAAGGAAATCAAATAGAGAGCCCAGAAATCAACCCTCGCTTATGTGGTTGAATGATCTTTGACGAGAATGGCATGACCATCCAATAAGGAAAGGACTATTTCTTCAACAAACAGTATTGGAAAAACTGTATATCCACATGCAAAAAGAATGAAACTGGATCTTTACCTTACACAATGCACAAAAATTAACTCAAAACAGAATAAAGACTAAATATAAGACCCAGAACCATAAAAATCCTAGAAGAAAATTTAAGAGAAAAACTTTATAATGTTGGATTTGGCAGGGATTTCTGGGATATGACACCAAAAGTACAGCCAACCAAGGGAAAAAATATACAAGTTGAGGATCAAACTTAAAGTTTCATGTGTATCAGAGGATACAACTAACAATATGAAGACAAACCTAAAAAATGGTAGAAAATATGTGCAAATCAAGTAGCCCATAAGGGGTTGATATTCAGAATAAACATATAAAGAACTCCAGCTCAGCAGTGACAACAACAAAAATCAAATAATCCCATTAAAAATTGGCAAAGGACTTTAATAGAAATTTCTCCAGATATGATATACAAATGACCACAAGCATATGAAAAAACATTCAACATAACTAATCATCAGATGCTAATCAAAACCACAATGATGTATTACCTCATATCCTTTACAATGACTACTATTTAAAACAAAAAGGAAAATAACAAGTGATGGTGAGGAGATGGAGAAATTGGAATCTTTGTGTACTGTTAGTGGAATCATAAAATGGTGTAACTGCTGTAGAAAACAGTATGGAGGTTCCTCAAAAATTAAAAGTAGAGGCCAGGCATGATGGCACACACTTATAATCTCAGCGGCTGGGGAGGCTCAGGCAGGAGGATCACAAGTTCGAGACCAGAAGCAGTCTGCGTAACTTAGTGAGACCCTGTCTCAAAAAGTAAAAAATGGGCTGGGGGTGCAGCTCAGTGGTCCAGCACTTGCAAAGCATGCAAGTGCGAGGCCCTGGGTTCAACCCCTAGTACCACAAAGGGAAAAAAAAAAAAAGAAAAAATTAAAAATAGGACTACCATAGGAAACAGCAATCCCACTTGTTGATATATATCCAAAAGAGTAGAAAGCAGGATCTCATAGAGATATTTGCACATACATGTTCATAGTAATACTATTCACAGTAGTCAGGAAGCAGAAACAAATAAAGTGTCCATCAACAGATGAATAAATGAGCAAAATGTATTATACATACAATTGACTATTATTTGGCCTTATAAAGGATGGAAAGCCTGTCAAATGCTTCAATGTGGGTAAATCTTGAGGTTGTTACACTGAGTGAAATAAGCCAGTCACAAAAAGATAAATACTGTCTGATTCCATTTACTGGTGTTACACAAACTGGAGTTGGTGTTTAAAGAGTATTGAGTTTTGGTTTTGCAACATGAAAGTTCTAGGAGATCAACTGCATACCAATATAAATGTACTTAAAACATCATTGAGCCATATACTTAAAATGGCTAAGATGGTAAATTTTATGTTACATTTTTTTTAAGCACACGTAAAAATTTTGTATGTTATCTCCTGGGAGTAATTTAATTACTTTCACTGAGTATTTGAACATCTTCCTGAAAGTTGCAAACCCTGAGCCCACAGACTAACTGTGGCTCACAGACACCTTCACATGAGCCTACAATCTGCTGTTGACAAAATATTAAACAATGGTCAACATTTTTTAAAAATAAGGAAATTTTGCATAAAAATCCCAATCTCTAGTTTCTTTTGGATAATCAAGAAATCTAGAAATTGTGGGGCCCTATTGCATCCTGTCACCAAAGGCTGGACATGAAAAGCCAAATGTTTGAGTATGAAATTCAGACTATATTTTTCACTCATTTCTTATATCCTGCCCAAGTCCTCATGCATGTATACTAGCTTCCTGGCCTCAATTTTTATAGGTTTAAAATACTAAACCCTTCAATTCCTAATGTCTCCCATACAGTGTGGAAGGGAGATACTCTGCTGTCTGCTTGTACTGACTAGTTATTAGAGTCACTAAGCTCTAGGGACCCACTTATGTTTTAGGTCTTGGAGTTAGAAACCCTGGATTTCTATAGGAACAAATATAGCCTAATGCCCTTTTTCCTTTTGCTATTTGGCAGGCAGTAAATGTTGTCCTACAAGTCATGTTCTAAATATAGACGTGTTAAATTTCAGATGTGAAAGTTTTTGATGGGTCTCAAGCCAGTTTGCTAATCAGAGGAAATACTGTGATTGGCTTCAGTCCTTACAGTCCCTGGGGGGATTGTGAAATCTGGCCTCCACAACTGTGATTCAACTCCAGGATGAAAGAAAGCTCCGCAGTCACTGAAGAACACTCTAAGTTGTTTTTCTTCTTTCAAGGGGAGGATTAATAGGAGGTCCTTTGCGTGCCATAACTTAGAAAAGATAAATTCTTTTAACTTAGTTGATGTTACTAGTACTGGATTAATAGTCTGGCAATAAGTCATTATTTTATAAGCAAAAACAAACTATGCTTTGTGATTCTTTATGTACAAGCTGTCAGAAAATGCCTGTCTATAGCAAAGGATCCAGAGACCCCAGGCAGTTACATCTTCGTGAAAAGTTAAGAAGATTGGTTATTTAAGCAAAGTATAAAAATCTTGGCTATTTGTAAGTTCAAACTAGTTCAATATTTAAAAATGTTTTGTCTTGTCAATCCTACTACCATGTTGTCTTTCAAGATAGGGCTAGTGGCATTTGATGCATGTGGGGAAAACACTGGAAACATAGCTGTCACATATTTTCAAAGCTGCACACACTGCATGGCATTCATGTGTGTGCATGGAAGTGTGTGTGCATGTGACATTAGTAGAGATGCCTGTATGTTTCCTGCTGGATCTATTTCCTTTGTGCAGAAAAACTTGGAAAATTAGTTTCATGCTTTGAATAATAGTGAACAACAGTGGAGGAAGCCTCCTTTTCCTGGAATGGAGGAACAGAGGTATTCTGGGAACATTCTGAAAATGAGACTTGGCATATTAGGGTCTTGTGTCCTGAGAGTTGCCATTTGAAGGGGAGATTGATGTGCTGGATCCTTATCTACTCTTGCCAGAACTGAAGCTGTCATCCAGCACAGTTTGTGTCTCTGTTTTGAAAAGAGATGACTGTTGTGGATCTCATCACTGTTTGGTACAGAAAACACTGTCTGATGGCTCAGAAAAACACAACAAAGCAAACTCATTGGCCTGAACTGTATGTGGCTAAGTGAAGGGGCCTGAGAGTAAAGGGAGTGCTAGATGCTTGGAGTTGCTTTCCTCCATTTTATTTCCCAGCTTTCCTCATTAAGTTGGCCAACAGCAGCACTCACTGGTAAAAGCAGGAACAACAGAGCATGTTTTCCTGTCTGCTGTGACAATCACATTCTCTCTCTCCTTCTCTTTCATCTTCTCCTCCCTCTTTTCTTTGCTCTTTGCTTCTCTGCTTTTCTAAGCTCAAATTTACTTTGTTTTTTTTAATTCCTAAAGAAGAATATATAAATAAAGTTCTCAATTATCCTTCTCTTCATTCTTGATGCTACTTTTCTAAAGAAATCACTATTAACAGTTTGATTTATAACAACAACCCCTCCCCTGCCCATGAGAACAATGTATATATCTAGAGAAATTTGTTTAAATTCTTATAAAAGTAGACTCATGAAGTACCCAATATCCTGTACCTTTCTCCTAGGAATTTTTTTTTCCAGTCCTGGGAATTTAACCCAGGGCTTTATACATGCTAGGCAAGTGCTCCTACCACTGAGCTACATCTCCAGCCCAATAATTTATAAATTCCATTATTCCCTGGCCTTATTTATTTTGTGGGCATCTCTCCAAATCAGGCCAGTTAGCTTAAAATTACTATTTTTAATGGTTGTAAACTATTTCCTTGGATGACTTTATCATGATTTGTCCATAGTCCACCAGTAGTTGATTCAGGTTGTATATACTTTTTCCTCTTACTAGAAAAAATAGTGTTGTGTATTTTAACTAAAGTTTTCTTTTTTCAAGGCCTTTACCACAAGTGATATTTCAAGGAAGGTT
Organism: Pedetes capensis; assembly: GCA_007922755.1. Lineage (NCBI taxonomy): Eukaryota > Metazoa > Chordata > Mammalia > Rodentia > Pedetidae > Pedetes > Pedetes capensis. The sequence goes on along the minus strand of VMDO01002903.1, from coordinate 90,434 downwards.
AAGAGATTTTGTATGTTTTGTTTTATTTACTACTTAAAATTTCATCTTGATTTTTCAGCTAAAGTCTTTAGCTTTACTGATTTTCTAATTTATCTCTTGGAATCTTTGCATTTTGGCTGTCTGTGCTATCATGAAGAACTTCTCAACATTTCACTGCTGGCATTTGGGGTCAGGGAGTTCTTTGTTGTGGGTGGCTGTCCTGCCCATTGTAGGCTCCTTCACAGAATCCTGGGCATTCACCCACTATCTGTTGTGTCCCCCCATCTCTGTGAAGTTTGAGGAGCAAAAATGTCTCCAGACACCACAAAACGTTCCCTAGGGAGGAAAAATGACTCTGGTTGAGAACTAATGCTATAGTTATAATGCATATGAAGCATGTATTTAAAAAACGCAGGTATGTGACAAAAAATTACTTTTCTTCTGTATTCATTTACACTTTTCAGCATAATTCTGATGTCACATAGTGTGTGATGCATAATGACACTTTGATCAGTTATAGACCACATATATAGGACAGTGGTCCCATAAGATTACATACGCAGTGACACTGGAGCTGTGTTTGTTTGAGTACGTGTATTCTATAATGTTTGGAGAATGAGCAAATCACCTAATAGCATTCTTAGAAGATATCCCTGCCTTTAAACTACATAGGACTGTATTGGAAGTAAATCTCAATATTGTGACCCAGATAATGAGACTTAGCTCCTGTGTCCAAGTCAGAACTGGAATATTTTTCAGTTTCTGACATTTTGTGCCTAGACACAGTGTCCTGTTTGTAAGCTGCATGTCTTTATCAGGCAGTTTGAGGATTTTCTGGCTGTCGTTGAACCAATACCTACTCCAATTAGGGAGCCATAGAAGTGAGACAGGAATGCTATTATTTTATCCAAAATTTTTGTCCAAAAGGGATTCAGGCAATTCACAAGGTGCACAATGTCCTTCCCACCTGATTCTGGATATATGGAGTATATAGGAAACAGTAACATTCAGGTGCTGGGATTTAGCTCAGTTGGTGGAACACTGCTGTGCAGTCTCTGAGGTCCTGAGTTTGATTCCTAGCACCGCAAATATGGGAGAAGGACGTGGCAACCCACTCCCAAGGCAATCCCAGAACAATCTGCCATTGAAAACCCTATGAGGGTTGCTATGAGTCGGACATGACTCGACAGCACCTAACAACAATAACAACAACAACATTCAGGTGGTCACCATATCCTGTCCTTCCTTATCTCTTTTCTATCAAGTCACCCCAATTTCTTGCTGTGGTGAAATAGCCCCTCCAGAGAGTTGTTGTTGTTGTTAGGTGCTGTCGAGTCGGTATCCAACTCATAGCGACCCTCTGTACAACAGGGGAAACACTATTGTCAGTGCTTCTCTGCTGTTCATAGGTTTTTCAATGGCAGATTGATTTTTTGGGGGAGGGGTTTGCCAGGTCCTTCTCCCAAGCCTACAGCTTCTGGTGTTCCCAGGCGGTCTCCCATCCAGGTACTAACCAGGCCTGACCCTGCTTAGCTTCCGAGATCTGACGGGATCGGATGCCACAGGGCTACCGCTGCAGGCCTCCAGAGAGTATCCTAGGGTAATCTGCCCTTATCACATATCCTATAATTTTTTCCTGTGAAAAGATCCACATTGTCATTCTTTAAGTTTCTTCACATTTTACAAATGGCCATTTAGTTGATCTATTTAATTAAAAAGGGGTGTGTGTTATTATATCTGAACAAAGCTATAGGCATTAGGCCTTAAATCAGAAATATGACCCTTTATTAAAGCCTTGCTTTTATTTTTACAAAAAGTTAGATGGCCAGATGTTGTTTGACTTAGTGCCCTTTCCAAATAGGAAGCTATAAAAATGACCTGGTGATTCTACCGACTGGTCTGCAAGCCATGTGACTCTCCCTTCTTTTGCCATAATGGTAAGCTGAGATGATAGAGAATCACTTGTCACATCGTTGCTTGGCATTTTAGTTGTAGCTTGATTGTCAAGGCAGTGGACAAACATGAAAATTTCACATGCATTTAAAAAATTATAGTGCCATTCAGATCACCTTGTATCTGTGATTGATTTATTTGTACATATTTTAATATTTATCCCAGATCAAGAATTAAAAGGTTTCTAGCACTATAGAAGGTTTTTTTGTGCTCTTTGTAAGCATCTCTGTGAATAACCACTAATCTGACCTTTGCCACTCTGACTTAGTTTTGCCTGTTTTTGAACTCCATGGAAGTGGAATCAAACAGCATTTGTTTTTTTGTAACTGACTTCTTTCATTTAATAATACATCTATGAGATTAATTTATGCTGCAGCATGTAGCAATAGTTTGTGCTTTCTGATGTGATGTGTTTTGTAGACCATGTATATATATGTATACCACGTTTTATTTAATCTTTCTATTTAGTAGGCCTGCAGCCATACCACTGTGTTATCTGATCCCATCAGATCTTGGAAGCTAAGCAGGGTTGGGCCTGGTTAGTACTTGGATGGGAGACCACCTGGAAACACCAGATACTGTAGGCTTAGGAGAAGGACCCAACAACCCACTCCCCAAAACAATCAGCCATTGAAAAACCTTATGAATAGCAGAGAAGGAATAACAGTACTGTTTGTCCTGTTGTACCTATGGTCACTATGAGATGGATACCAACTCAATGGCACCTAACAACGACATTCAGTGTGGTGGGCATTTGGATTCTCTCCCATTTGGGGCCATGAGAACCAAAGCTGCTCTGCATGTCCTTGTACATGTTTAGTGCATGGTGTATGGTTTTCTTTGGGTAAATACCTGGGAGTGGAAAAATTGGCTCCTATTTATTAGATTTATTCCTAGTCATTTGAATTTTTGATACTACTTAAATAGATTTTCTTTTTTCTCTAATTAATGAATTATATTTCACTTGCAAACTTCAGTATATTTTAATAAATATCATGTGGCATGCATTAAAATAAATATTTGTCTCCTTTGAAGAAAACCCGATGTAAAATACTTCCAAAACTTTAAAAACATAAAGAATAGTATGTGAGTCAGTTTTCATATTATAAAAAGATCATATTTTGGCCTTGAAAATAATGATTTTTCTCACATATCTAATATATTAAATCAATCTTATTTCAAATGCACATTATTTAAAAATTATAAACATACAATACACATTTTTAGAATTTCTGTTTCTCTTTTTTTGTTCATGTGTATACCATACCAATTTATGATATAGAACAAGACCTTCTCTTACATCATTAATAAAACCCATTGTTAGGAAACAAGGTTTAGATTTTATGTTATATTGAAGTTTTGGCTTAGTTACCATTCATTTGAAGAATGTGACAAGTGTTTCCTTTGTGATTGTAAAAGAGAATCTAATCTGAAAGAATTTTTTCTTTTAGTGCCTATGAAGAATCTCTTGGAATAGTTTTGCAAGTAGTAAAACCTTTAGTACCACTTGATACACTATAGTTTGTTACACTTATATACACCATCTTTTTTGGATGTTCGTGAAACAAAACTCAGGACAGACTGACTTGTTATTTAGGCCTTATCTGTTACCTTGATGATGAGTTAAATAATTCTTCATCTTTAGGCAGATGCCACAAACAAGTGATGGCCAGGGATAACATAGTTAAAGCAGAAGGACCAACACCATGTTGATATTGAAAAGGTTTGCAGAAACCATCCATTTCATAGGAGCTTTGTATTGTAGATTTTCTGACTCTAACATAAGCTAAACGCATTTGCAGAGAGAAAATCTGTTGTAACTTAAAAAATCATTTTTAGTATCTATATATTGATATTAAAATATTAAAAATGTATTTATATCATAATATATCATAATATCAATATAAGTACATATTGATATTGAAATAAAATAAAATTATTTTAATATTAATGTTTTTATTGTTAGGTGCCATAGAGTCAGGTCTGACTCATAAAGAGCCTGTGTACAACAGAACAAAACACTACCCCATACTGTGCCAACACATGATCTTTTTTATGTTTAAGCTCATTGTTCCAGCCACTGTGTCAATCTACCTAGTTGAATCTAGTTGAGGATCTTCCTTTTTTTCACTGACCAGCCATTCTACCAATATGATGTCCTTCTCCGGGGATTGTTCCCTCCTGACAACATGTCCAAAATATGTAAGATGCAGTTTAGCATCTAGCAATCTTTGCTTCCAAGGAGCATTCTGGTTGTACTTCTCCTGGGACAGATTTGTTGGTTCTTTTGGCAGTCCATGGTATATTCAATATTCATCTCTAGCACCATTAATTTAAAAGCATCAGTTCATTTCCTGTCTCCTTTATTCACTGTCCAGCTTTCACAAGCATACAGTATGACTGAAAATACCATGCCATGAGTCAGGCAGACCTTCATCTTCAATGTGACATCTTTTCAGCACTTTAAAGAGGTATTTTGCAACAGTTCTTCCTAACACAATACATCTTTTGATTTCTTGACTGCTGCTTCTGTGGGTGTTGATTGTAGAACAAAGTAAACCAAAATCTTAGACAGCCTCAATCTTTTCTCCATTTATCATAAAGTTCCTTGCTGATTGCAACAATTCTTGTTTTGTTGATGTTGAGGCACAATCCATACTGAAGTAAATATTTCGAAACCTCCTCACTTTCAGCAAGCAAAGTTGTGTCATTTGCATAACACATGTTATTAATGAGTCTTCCTCCAATAATGATGTGGTGTTCTTCTTCATAAAGTCTAGCTTCTTGGATTACTTGCTCAGCATAGAGATTGAAGAACTGTGAAAGGAAAAAGCCATGACACACACCTTTCCTGACTTTAAACTAGGCAGTGTTTCCTTATTCTGTTGGAACTACTGCCTCATTGTCCGTGTACAGATTCCAATGAGTACAGTCAAGTGTTCTGGTATTCCCATTCTTCACAATGTTATCCATAATTCGTTGTGATCCATACAGTCAAATGCCTTTGCATAGTCAATGAAACATAGACATCTTTCTGGTACTCTCTACTTTGGCTAAAATCCCTCTGATGTCATTGATCATGTCTCTGGTTCCATGTCCTCTTCTGAATCCAGCTTGACTTTCTTGCAGTTCCCTGTCAAAGTATTGCTGCAGTTGCTTTTGAATGATCTTTAGCAAAATTTTACTTGTGTGTGATATTAATGATATTATTCGATAATTTCCACATTTGGTTGCATCCACTTTCTTGGGAATAGGCACAAATATGGATCTCTTCCCATCAGTTGGCCAGGTAGCTGGTTTCCAAATCTTCTAGGCATAGACAAGTGAGCATATTCAATGCTGCATCTGATTGTTGAAAGATCTCAATTGCTATTCCATCAATTCCTGGAGGCCTGTGTTTCACCAGTGCCTTCAATGTGGCTTCCACTTCTTCCTTCAGTATGCTTCCTTCCTGATCATATGCTACCTCTTCAAATGGTCGATCATGCACACATTTTTTTTGGTATAATAACTCCGTATTCCTTCAATCTTCTTTTGATGTTTGCTGCATCATTTAATATTTTCACTGTAGTATTTTAGTACAAATGGCACATCTTTAATTATTTGGCTTTCTTCAATCCAATTTAATGTCACAGGTGAATAGTAAACTGTATTACACCTGTTCCAGTTGCTGAAAGTTGGGGTGATACAAGAAGGCCTCAGATACTAATCTTTGTGCCCAAGTAGTTTTATTTTGTTTTTAAATCTGTGTTCTCACAGTGTACTTTATTTTTATTTTTTGGCTTAGAAGACAATATCTACAAGTCAAAGAGTAATGTATAGCATTGATTATTATACTAATGACCATTGATTACATATTTATGGGGAATGAATATATTGCAGGAAAAGAAGGATTCTTTTAGACGAACAAAAAGGATTTTCTATTTTGAGGAACTCAAAGTAAGAAATAAAAAATAAGTAAGTCAAATCTTATTGCTGCTTTAGATTTTTGAAAGTGGGTAGTTATGATGGTGAGTAATTAGGAACTCAGGGAGCCTATTTCATTAGTTTCTCTAGTATCTTCTTTTCTTCCTTTCCTTTCCTTTCCTTTCTTTTCCTTCCCTTTTTTACATTAGTTGGAGGTTGAATCCAGGGCCTCACACATACTTTGTAAGTGCTTGATCATTGGGATGTGCCTTCCAGCCCATTTTTTCTTTTATCTTAAGGTAAGGTCTTGCTAAATTATGCAAGCTGTTTCTGCTCTGGAACCTCTGATCCTCCTGTCTCTGCCTCCCAAGTCACTCTTTTCTGTTTTCTTGAAATTTCATGGTTTGAGATTGTCCTCTTTTGTTGAAACTATCATTTGTTTTCAGTCTTGATTTTGAAATATGGATTCTTTGAGCACACATTTTGTGAAAAATAGTGATTCCCTGTGGATGACTTGCTTGTCAGTCATTTCTTCTGCCCATTTTGATGGAAATACTTGATACTTTTCACCCATAACCAAGGTCATCTGTGTCTTCATGATCTGTCAGTGTTGTGGTGACGTGCAGTCACACAAATCACAGACTCCCATTCCTGTGGGTCAGAGATTACAATGGAAGTATGAACATTGATTGCAGAAGTGACATACATTTTAGATTTTTGCAGAGGACTTTAAACTGATCACAGGTAAAATGGTGACTCATAGTTTTAGTTTTTAATTAATCATTATCCAAATGGAAGAGGAAAAGCTATCAAGAATTTTACTGGCTTTTTGGTCCAAAACCCAGTTATGTGACTTTTCTGAGCCAAACTTTTATGTATTCAGCTTATGCTCATGTCTGACCCAATTCTACCTCAGTTTCCTCATTTCAAAGAGGGAGATAATGCTCCTACATCACACAGTCGTTGGGAAGATTAAAAGGCCAGTTGTGTATAAATGCGTCTAGCATAGCCCTGACTCCATAGTCACCAATGTTCTTACTATGTTTTTGGTTAGGAAACTGTGCTATTGTAGTGAGAACCACACAGATAGACTTCATTTCATTCCTGTTGTATCCAAATGCCACGTGTATGGTATGCCCAAGTGAGTTAAGTCATTTAACCTTTTCTGAGTTTCACTTCCCTCACATGCAAAATGCAGACCTTACTATTTATCATTCAGGGTTGCTGTGAGGAACAATGATAATGTACTAAATACATAGCCTGATTCTTGGCATCTAAGAAGCATTCATCACATGGAAGCTGCTGCTACTATTATAGTGGTGGTTATTGTTACTATCATTTTCATTATTTGACTGTATATTTCTGCTATAATTTCTATTGGCTAGCCTCTGTCATCTCTCTCTAGATTATTGCAGTAGCCCTTCCCGTGGTGATAGAAAGGTCCTATATGGTCTGGCCTTTGCCAGCCTCCCCAGTCTCCAACATTGCCTCTCCATAGGGCTCACTGTGCTTTAGCTACAGTGGACTTTATTCCTTCAAATGCATTATATTCTGTCCCTGCACAGGGCCTTTGCATATGCTGGTTTTTTTCCCTTGGAGCAGTCCTAACATCTTTTTGCTTCCTCTTGCACTCTTTCTTCTACTCATCACCTTTTTAATACTCTCATAGGTCCTTGTACTTAATTTTGCCTTGTGCTTTATTAAGCCACTTGTTACTTTACATTCATTTGTGTGATCATTTGATGAATTCTGTGTCATACTCTATAGAGTGTGGGTTCTAATAAAGCAGAGGTAATGTCAGATTTGAATTTGCCGTTGTAAAATTATTTAATTCCTCATTACACTCATTTGCTGAGGAGATGAGAGAATCAATGCTTGAATGCAATGGTAATAGAATACAAATGCACAACATTTGAGGCCAGACAGGAGGTTATAGTTGTGAGGTTCATCCCTGAGAGCATGCATCCATAGGAGGCAGATTTGCTCATGGTTTGGGACTTCTTGGGAAGAGTGGTGTGTTTATTCAGGAGGACAGATGGTTTCAATGAAGACTTGCAGGGAGAAAGGAAGATTAGCAAGAAACAAGTACACAGTGTTGAAAAAAGGAAATAACTGAGAAGTGACTTGATAGAAAATCATGTATTTATTTCCTCACTACAGTTATTTCTCTGATTTATGTGATTGTCATCTTTTTTATAATTTTTTTCTTTTTTGCAGTACTTGGGAGTTGAACCCAGGGCCTCACAAATACTTTACAAGTACTCTACCACTGCACTGCACCCCAGCCTTTTTTTTTTTTTTTTTTTTTTCTTCATTTTGGAGACAAGGTCTTGCTAAGTTACACAGGCTGCCTCTGGCCTTGAACTTACAAACCTCCTGCCTCTGCTTCCCTTGTTGCTGGGATTATAGGCATGTACCACTGTGCTTGGCTCTTTTATGATTATTTTAAAATATGTTTACAAAATTATCTTTGCCCCAGGTTGCTGTGTCCATTTACGTATGTGGATAATTTCACTTTGGGTTTTTTTTTTGTTGTTGTTTTTGTTTTTGTTTTTGTTTTTTTGGTCTTCCTTTTCTTGGACAGACATCCCTTTCCTTTGTCTACCTTTTTCCTTCTTTTAAACTGTCTTATGATTTCTTTGATCAGAAATCCACTGGGATTTTCTTGTGATTCTCTACTCTGAAAGTGACTTGATCTCCTGGGCTCACCTCCAGGGCTGGTTCCATCTGATTGTTTAAGGTTTCCATCACCTGCTCCTCATTTCTGATGTCCACATTACATAAGTGACTGGGAAGTTTTTCACAGAGGAATCTTTGGTAAGGCTTCTGGCAGGTGCTTTGCTGGTGCAGGGAGGGAGAGAACAAGGTGGATGTCTCTATGTTTAGTGTTTTGCATTTTTAGTCATTAGCATTTTATTTTAACATTTTGTTTTAAATTGTGATACAATTCACATAACATAAAGTTCACCATTTTAAAGTATACACTTCAGTGGTTTTTAGTGTATATACTGTATTGTACAGCCATCCCCATTATCTGTTTCCAAAACATTTCCATCACTGGACAAGAAACTCTGTATCTATTTAGCAGTTAGTCCCAATCTGCTTTCTTCCTCCCATATCCTGGCAACCAGTAATCTGCCTTCTGGGTTTACAGATTTGTTTACTGGACATTTCAAATAGATAAGATTATACAACATGTAGTCGTTCCTGTTTGACTTCTTTCATATAGCAGTTTATTTTTGCGGTACTTCGGGGTTGAGCCCAAGACCTTGTATATACTTTGCATATCTCTACCACTGAGCTGCATCCCCATCCCATTTTTAACTTGCTTAAATTTTAAGACAGGGTCTTGCTAAATTACTAAAGCTGCCTCTGGCTTTGATCTCATGATCCTCCTGCCTCAGCCTCCCAAGCTGCTGGAATTACAGGCGTGAGCCACTGCACCTGGCCATAAGATTCATACATCTTAAGGCATATACCAGTAGTTCATTCTTTTTATGTGCAAGTAACAACCCAATGTATAGATATGCCACATTTTGTTTATTTATTCCTCAGATGATAGATATGGGAGTTGCTTCTACTTTTTGACTATTATGAATAATGCAGCTATGACCATTGTTGGATCCAAGAGTGTAATTATTGGGTCATTTGGTAATTCTGCTTAACTTTCAAGGAACTGCCAGACTGTTTGCCACATTAGTTGCACCATTTTTCATCTCTCAGCGATGATGTCCTAGAGTTCCAGATCCCAGTTTCTCCACATCCTTGTCAACACTTGTTATTTTCATGTATTTTTTAAAATTATGGCCATCCCAGTGTATGTGTATCTGTCTTTTTTATGGTGTTTTTATGGCCTTAATTAGTTCCTTCCTCTGTTTCATTTAATAATTGCACATTTTTCTTGCCATTTTTTTTTTTTTTTTAGAACTGTATTTTGAGATGGGCCTTCTCTGTGAGTGAGGGAATCTTAAATAGTGTTTGAGCCAGGTGTGGTGGCACATGCTTATAATCCCAGCTCTTGGGAGGCTGAAGCAGGAGGATCATGAGTTTGAAGCCAGCCTGGGATACATATTAGGACCCTGTCTCAAAAATCCAAGAAGCCAAAATTAAAAAGAAAAGTATTTGAACAACTACTTTATTATTTTTAACCAATATGTTTAGAGAAAGTCACTAACAAGAAAAAGGCAGTTACGGTCTACAAATAAGGACCTTTCTTCTATCCAAAGAGGCCTCAAGTAAATATTCTCATGTATAAATTGTTGTTGTTGTTGTTAGGTGCCGTTGAGTCAGTATCTGACTCATAGCGACCCTTATAGGGTTTTCAATGGCTGAGTGCTTCGGGATTGCCTTGGGTGTGGATTGCCAGGCCCTTCTCCCATTTTTTGTGGTGCTGGGAATTGAACTCAGGGCCGCAGAGACTGCAGTGCAGTGCTCTACCCACTGAGCTAAATCCCAGCCTGTATAAGTTGTAGGAACCTATTATTAGAGGAAGAAAAGAGAGCGTGGATAATAAAAAATTTGTCTCTATGGTTTGGTCTTCTTCTTGTGTACTGAATTATTATTTTTTCTTTTTTCTTTTGAATGTGTGTTGCTCATAGGCTGTTACCCACAGGGTTGTTCATTTGCTGAATAATCTTGAGAGATCTTTGAAACCTTGTAGAAAAGCATAGCCAAATCTATTTAGTGCACTCTTGTTTCACATGGATAAAACACCACAGCTAAAAGCCCAAGCATTAAGAAGCTTAAATAAGTACAGATTCCTTGTCCTTCCATTCATTAGATAGAATGTAGTACTGAAAAAACTTACTCAGCTTCGACTGAAGTTCAATCATCTTAACCCTTCTAAACTTCAGTGGATGGTCTTTTCATTGTAAACTGTGATGATGTTAGATCAATAACAGTATATTTTTGTTAGTATCTCACTGTCATGGCCCAAAAACACATAAGGAGCACTTCATTTCTGATCTGTGATGTCTAGTAATTTACAGTTGAATACTAAGAACATCCCTATGTCAATAGATATCATGGGATGTGAAGCATTTATAGCATATACGAGACAGGAGGAAATCATTAGTTATGAAATGTTTTACATGTAGATTTTAAGAGATCTTTAGATTTCATGCAGTAGGAAGGTTAAAGAAAACCAGGAGAAATGTTGGAAGATGAGAAGTATTTGTTGAGGGGCCACAAGATAGCAAACTATTTTGGAAGATTGACTGTGGACTGTGTATAGTAAATGAGAGCTGAGGGCCTTGAAGTCAGGTGGCTTCAGTTCAAGTCTTGGCTGTGACAACTGCTATTTGCATGCTCACAGTGAGAGTAGGAGAAGCACAGGCCATGTGAACATTGTGAGGACTGTGAGAAACCAAGATAACTAGGCCATTTATTCTCTGCCTGGCATATAAATTCAGGAAATATTAACCTTATTATGGTTAGCGTTTTTTTTTTTAAGTTTTATAATTTAATTATTGCAACCATTATTTGAGGAAAGTGGTGTTATACACATTTGTCATATGAGGAAATGAGGCTTAAGCAGGTGAGAAATTTATCTAGAATAGTGAGTCTTACCTGGGGGTAATTTTGATCGTCAGGTGAAATTTGGTAATATCTAAATAGATTCCGTTGTTGCAGTCGGGGGTGAGTGCAGACACTCCTGGCATCTTGTGGGCAGTGGCCAGAGATACTGCTGAACATTGCACAGCGCACAGGATGTCCTTCCACAACAGAGAATTTCTAGTCCTGAGTGTATGTAGTACAAAGTTAGAGAAACCTAGGCCTAGGGTCATGGGCCTCTAGGTAAAGCCATAGGATTTCAACCAACTTATCTGACTGATGTGAGACTGTCCCACTTCTTCATGAGGACCCAAAGAGTGAAATAAGGTAAATTTCTGACAAGGCCCTTTAAGTTTAAAGTTGTTCTGTGGCTAAACTATCTACACTCAGCTGCGCTGTCATGTGGAGAATGACAAGCCAAATGAGGAGTGCAGAGACGATACCCAAGAGAATGGCCACCCATTCATTTTTCACCACTCTCGTGTTGATTCAGTATTCGTTATCCATTCTCTGAACACTTAGTGAAACAGGTGCTCTGTGCACTGGGCATTCTGTAGCTGGTCTGTGTTCTCATGCAGCTTCCATTTTGCCAGCCAAGTATTTCTCAAAATGAAACATGGCATTTCTGAAATATAACATAGGAAGTGGAATAAGTGCTTCAGTATAAAAAAGTGCACTTTGGAGAGTTGTGTTTGGAGGCTTAAGCTTGTTCTTTGTTCATTTACCCTTGGGCTACTTAAATGCATTAATGCAATGACATCTGCTTGAGACCTGCATTGGGTCTTGTACTAGATACTGCTTTCAGGACCCCTGGGCTCTGATGTCTCTCCATAAACCTTTCTGTTTAATTTCTGTTTCATCATTCTCAATTTCCATAAAAGTCCTGTAGAGCCAGGAGCTGCATTGGGCTCATACTCAGAGGAGTATTAGAAGTGAGGTTAATGCTTGGGGAAGGAAAAGTCCTTCTTGGACATTTACCGAGTTCTGCGGTTTACTTTTAGTAATTATTTCAGTATGAAATGGTTTGTTGGGATTTGTGGGACGTATCATAAAATATCTAATTTCCCTCAAAAAATGTGATTGACTTATAATAAGGATTGGCTTTAATAAACCAACACATTTTTTCTCCCTTTATAACAACTCAGTTTTTGAAGTTTCTATTCTGGTAGAGATTGGTTTAATGACAGAAAACAAGTGTGCAAATGTGCACACACAAAGACTTCTCAGAAAGATAAATGTAAGGCCTTGATTTTCAACAGTTTGTCCTTTTATCCTATGGAAAACCAATAATTGCTTCTGCTGTTATTATTACTTTTATGAACTCTATTGGCCCACTAACTCATAGTTATTTCATTAACCAGAAAATTTCCCACAATGAGGAAGAGGTAAACCATTTCCTGGATGTTGGGGAGTCCCTTTCTTAGAAATGTGTATTCATCATGGTTGGGCTAGGCTGTTTTATTTTTTTAATTTTATTTTTCATTTCTGTTCTTGTCTAAATAAAACAGAATCCATGAGGCAGATTTTCCTTGTGCTGTACTTTCATTGTGTGTGCTTATGGAAGAACTTAAATTCTTCTGTACCACAAAACACTGTTGCATTGCTAACTCTTGTGTAGCCTTAACCGTTGAAACAGTTTGAATATACATGCACTGTCTGAGCAATTTAGTGATTATGCTCTTAGGATAGCCAACTCTTAACAAACTCTTTCTGAAGTTCTAAAATATATTAAACATTTGTTATGACAGATAGTATAATCTCTCTTCTCCCACTTCTGCTCTCTATAATTCTTCCATGCCCAACATTTAATAGATTTTATGGTTAAATCTCTCTAAAAATATACACTAGCACTTGTTATTCTGCTTATGTTTACTCTTAAGTTTTGGAACATTTATGCACAAAAGTGCAATTGAGTTGATGTTTTTGAGATGTGCTTTACTTTTGTGAGGAGATTTATTTGATCCTAACATTCCTACTGCCTGCAGCCATACCACTGTGGTGTCCAATCTTATCAGATCTCGGAAGCTAAGAAGGGTCAGCCTGGTTAGTACTTGGATGGGAGACCTCCTGAGAACACCAGGTACTGTAGGCTAGGGAGAAGGCTCCAGCAACCTACTCCCCCAAAACAATCAGTCATTGAAAACCCTATGAATAGCAGAGGAGCACGACAATAGTATTTCGCCTGTTGTACCCAGGATCGCTATGAGTCAGATACCTACTTGATGGCACCTAACAACAAAAACAACAACATTTCTACTTTCCACTCCTTTTTTTTTTTTTTTCTGCTTTTCAAGGACCTATGTAGGCTCTCAGAGGAGCCTCAAGGGGCAGAGACTATCTTCAGTGAGGGAGCTCTGAGCATAAGGAAGCTGTGGGTGTTGACTGGCTGACTAGTGGATAGTCAGCATGGTGCAATCTTAGACTTCACCATGCGACCTCTTGTCTGTTGAATTTGAAAAACTGTGAAAGAACTATATCCTGCTTATCAGAGCTATAAAACCACTATAAGGTGTAGGTAGATTCCATCCCATAACACAGGTATATTGCTAATAGTTCTGAATCTAATTTTCAAATAAAATATCATTTTCTGGGTGTACCATGTTGTTGTTGTTAGGTGCCCTTGAGTCAGGTCCGACTCAGCAACCCTCATGGGGTTTTCATTGGCTGATTTTGTTTTCCAGAATTGCTTTTGGAGTAGATTGCCACAGCTTTCTCCTGTTTTTGTGGTGCTGAAGATCAAACCCCTGTCCTCCCACAGTGTAGAGCAGCACTCTACCAACTGAGCTAAACCCCAGTCCCAATATAACATGGAGACAGATATTATAGGGTTCATTTGCTGACTCTCGATGCCTGTTCTATGTAAACTAATAAGAAAAATTGAGTGGATAATACGGCATAATTTTGTCTTATAATTTTTGCTATGAACTTACAAATTTTCTTTGCCTTCTTAGTTCAGCAATTCAAATTAGAAAATAATTTATCAATTGTTATGTTTCTTTACCTCTCTCCTTTTCTTTCTCATTTGTAAATTTTTTTCTTGATTAAAGAGAAACTCGAATTTTAAAGTAACTAATTTTTTTGATGATCATTCATGATTTTAATTAAAATGGTAGTGGTAAGTTGATTTTAATGGTGTTCTATTCATTCTCCTCTAATTCTGATTATTTAAAGATTTGTTTTCTGTTTCTTGGAAAAAGCATGAGATCATCTCTGACTATCTGCTCTTACACTCAATCACAGCTACCTGCTGGTTGTTTTGTTTCTTTCACAATAATTAAGCACATTTGTGATTATGTATTTTAATTATTTACATATTTGTTTATTGTTATCTCTTCTACTACATGCTATTAGGGCAGGAAGAATGTTAGCATTGTTCACATACTCCAATGTTAAAACATGCATGATTTATAACAGACAATAAGATTTAGTGAGTGAAAAAAGTGCATGTTTAGAAGAATGGATATAGAGTTACAATTTAATCTATTTAACATAGGCTGGTTTTGTGAAAATCTACTTTGCAGAGCAAATTATGTAATCATATCTTAGCAGAACTAAACTTATTTTGTTTAATAGAATGATTTGTTTTACTCTTCAACAGAGTTTTTCTTTAAAATCAGGAATTCACTTGAAAATAAGAAAAGTGTTTAACTTTAGAAGTCAAAAAACAATTTATAATTTGAAGATAAGAATCTTTTCCCCAGGAAAAAGCATTTAGCCCTTTATAAGTTTGTGCATACAACCACAAGAATCATAGACTTTTATTACTAGGTCCTTGAACCTATGTGTTGAGAACTCAAACTAAGAGCAGTAACAGCTCCACTTAAATTTTAGATTGGATTTGCAGCAGTTTATGAGTATCAAAGTGACAGATGCAGAATAAGGCAAATGCTATCTGCTAAGGGATTTAATTCTTGCTTTCATTCTCTATGAGGCTTTTCTATAAATAACAGGATTCTGATAGTTTAAAGATGGAGCCCTTGTACTTACTTAAAACTCCATGAGCCTATGAACTTGTAATCAAAACTGCAATTATTGTTAGTTAGGTTCCATGTGTAATTAAGACAGAAAAAAATACAAGCCAGTAAAATGAGTAACACAAGGAAATTTTGACATGCTGCTTCCTTTGAAGATGGTTTTACACATTCATTCCTGTCAAGTTCTCTGTTGATTCTTATCTTGGCTCTTGAAATTGTTGACAATATCCAGTCCAAAGGAAAACAGCTAAAGTGGTCTGTCTTTCCGTAGGGAAGCCCCCCAGCAAAGTATTTCTGGCTAGGCCAGATTCTCTCTTAACTGACATGATTTCATAGGGCATGTTGGTCGGTGGTCTTCCTGTCTTGACTTCTCTTTTATTAAGTTCCTGTTGTATATTATAGCTGTCTGAGCCATATGAAGGATGACATAGCACACCTCCAAAATGAGGAATGCTTGGATGTTAATTTCTGGCTTTTGGCAACCTGAGGGTCTCTTCTTCAATCTAATTAATGTGGAATTCAGAACTATACTTAAAGAATAGTTCACTGGAGCTATTATGGCTTAGATGGAATTAGTGATCAAATATTGGCAAATGTCCAAAGCAGATTCATGAACTGTACTTAATTTTACGTTTCCCTCCTCAAAGTTAGTTGTTGAACAAAGACCTTTAATGTAATTTCTTTTCTTCTGCCACTGTGGTTGAATTTGATGAGTCATGTTTGCCTACAACAACATTTGTACAGGCCATACCTTCATTTACTAAGTGCAGTAATTAAGCTAGAACACTTGTTACTGAATTTCTATGGTGGATAAACCACTTTGATTCCTTTATTTGGGTCAGTGTTCTTTCTACAGCCTCTGAGGCACTGATCTCATCAAAGTAGTTAATCTTCCGCTGACCCATTTTGCAGTAATATGGGCACCATGACACTTCTCTAGAGTTGATCTAAAGTCTCACATGTTTGATGCTTAATCTTAGTGATTGCCATGCTAGAAGCAACCATAAGAGTTGACTATTAATTGGCACTTTCTGTTCAGTAGTTTGGTATGTTGGAAAGCTATTTAGTGGATCTCTTTTTTAATTGATATGAAAAAATATGTATTTAAAATTAGACTGCATTTTCCCAGGATTTTATACTCATTAACAATTCAGTCAGTACTTAACTACTACTTTATATAGTTGCCATACTTATAGTTCCTGGAGATTCAATGATGAACTCGAACTAGGATAACCCTGTAAGTTTTGGTCCAGTTGGATACCTTTAACAGTCACAGGGAGCATCTTAATAATTACTCTGGGACAACAGTTATAGATGGGAACTCTTTCAGGAAGAGTGAGACAAAGGGTAATCCTAGTTAAAATGGACATGGTCTCTATCCTCATGGAGTTCACAATTCATAGAAGAGGCAGAGATTAAGGCAATAATTGATGATAAGTACCAATTTATAGCTGTTAAAGAATTACAAAGACCCTATAACCCCGTCATGGGTTAGGGAGGATCTTCCTAAGACTCTAAAGTTCATTTTGAGATCTGGAAAAAGAGTAGGGGAGAATATTTCAAAGGAAAATCATGCACAACAAAGCTTTGGGGCAGGAAGAGTGGGTAGCGTGTTCAAAGAACTTCAAGAAGACTCAGGTGTGGACATCAGTGCAGAGCATGGGATGGGATGAGACTTGGATACCAGGGAAAATCCACACCATGTAGGACCTTAACTGTAAGGATTTAGACCCTTATCCTAACTCCAATGAAGAACCATCACAGAACTTAATGGAATACTAGGGGTTTGAAGAGGTAGGTCACATGACTGCTACATGAAAAGTTCATTTGGACTGCAGTGTTGTAGAGATGCAGGCTGGGGACAGAAATCTGTGGAGAGTGGTTTAAGTGGCTCTCTTTTCATCCAGCTGAGAGACTATGGTGACTTAAAGGTAGTAACAGTGGAATCACAGCAAGAGGGTAGTTGGAGAAATATTTAGGAGCAAAACTCAACAGGGCTTGGAAACAGACTCTTAAAAGACTGTAGGGATTTCAAGATTCTTTTGTGTCCACTTATAATGAAGAAAAGTTCTGTTGTGTCTATTCAACCTGTTTGGTAAACTGAATGGGTGCATTGAGCAGAGGCCACAGGACAGGCATAGCTACTGTCAGTGACTTGTGACATAGTCCCTAAGTGACTCAGTTTGTGAGAAGTCAGAGTATCAGAACATATCAATTATTATGTATCACCAGGGTACCACATAGTGTGCAACAGGAGAACAGCATGAGGCATGAGGTGGGTGTGAGGGCAAGCACAGGTATTTAAATTTTTCTGTAAGAGTTAAACTGGACTGCCACCCCAGCCAGTACTGCTGTGTCATTGACTTCTTACCTGATCTTTCTGGTATTAGTCTGTTTGGCAGCATGGACAAGATATCATTTAGGATGGCAGAACAATAATTTTCTAAATAATACCCTGGTGCATTGAAGGGGTTAAAGTTGTGACTCCCAGATGCTTCATCTGTGATCAGAGTGTGTCTTAGACATTGAGCCCAATTGGTTTGTCACATGATTCTTTTATAAGGCTGTTGTTCATACCAAGGTGTGATGTAATATAGTTTATGAATGAAAATAAAAATCCACAGGGTCATGTGAGTGTGTATAAACAGCAATAAACTATATCTTTCTTTCTAAAACATGATGTTGTGGGTAGAAGACTTTTGCTTTTGCATATAGCATAGCATCGGTCTCATAGTGGTGTTCAAATACAAATGTTTGACACAGGATGAAATACTGTAGTTTGCTCTTCTCATAGGCTTTGGGTTTTCATTCATTCGTTTTTTTTGTTGTTGTTGTTTGTTTGTTTCTTGCTTATATGGCCTTTAGCAGTGGTTGAACAGGCCTATCTCTTAGGTCTTCTATACTCTTAGCTCAGGTATAGTACTAAGAATGGCAAAATTTTTATTAATAAGCAAAATTCTGTTTATACTTTAGAAATTAAACATTAATTTTATGTTATTCTAAAGTCATTATGATAGTATCTTGAACATTGTGCCAAAAACATTGTTTCAGTTAAATAAGAAGGAAGGACTCTTTCATGAGTTTCTCATTTCTTTTTCTTAACTGTTTAGTCCTGACAAATCAGGAATGTTCTAATATATACAGAGATTCAGTTTTCATTAATAGTCTCTTTTCTCTGATTATTCTATTTATTTTTTCTAAATTATTTTTTAATTAGTATACAATATAATGAGTTCCATTATGGCATTTCAATACAGTTACATCATTTACTTTGCTCTTATGTTTTGATTGAATGAAGATAAAGAAGGATATTGCTAGAAGTTTTTATTTTTGCTTACTTTCTCCTCCCCTTTTCTTTTTCTCTTATTTGTACTGAGTATTCATTGTAAGCAGGCTCATGTACTTCTGGTCCTCTATCCTGAACTTCGCATCGACTGGCCAGAAGTATTGGATATTATATTCAAAAACTTAGTACAGATTTCAACCTCTTGTGACAGGATTTGATACTGAGAATGACTGAGGCCAATGTGCAGGAATAGTTTAGGTGGCTTGATTACTGCTTGCCAGTTCATTCTTTTACTAAGCATTGAGTCATTCATTCTAAATGCTCCTAACTTTTTCCATTCAGATCTTGAAACCTTTCACACTGGACAAGTGGCTTAAGTTGGAACTATTTACCATAAGCCAGATTCTTGGGTTATTGTCCAAGAAGTATTACTGCCCAGGGAGTATGAGCTTGGGCAGCCTAAAGATTTATTTGAAGGTACTGTGCTCAGTGTTTGAAAGTAAATAAGAGCTACTATTTACAATAACTATTTAAAATCTACCAGGTTTGATCTTTGATCAAAAGATCAATTTTGATTCATTCTCTGAAAAGATATAATTTCAATATTATCAGTATGGTAAGCAGAGAATGATGCTTTACATCTATTAGTGTCTCTTAAAAGTCCTCATTGATAGCCTGAAGTGGTAGCGCAAACCTGTAATCCTTGCACTCAGGAAGCAGAGGCAGGAGGATGGTGAGTTAGATGCCAGCATGGGCTACATAGGAAGGCACTGCTTAAAAAAAAAAAAAAAAGGTCCTCATTGGTGACAAAGATATAATAATGCTTAATTTTAAAGGCTACTGTGAAAATAAGTGAGGTATTTCATTTGTACATTTAACAGATACTTATTAAGCATCTGCAGTGTACAAGCCACTATACTGGGCATTAGGCATAAGAGAACAAAAATATCAAGTCAAGTCTTTGCCTTCATGGAGCTCATAGTTTAACTTAATATTTTTATAACACATTATATATGATCAATAAAAAGTAGCTTTTATTGTCATTACCTAAAGTTTGGCAATAACTTGCGATCTAAAATATTGTTAAACGACTTGAAAACTTTTCTTATTTTGAATTAAAATCGGGATGTTGATATATTCTGCACGTTGTTTTCTAACATTCTAAAGCAGTGATTCTTTGACTACACACTAAAATGAATTAGGGTGCTTTTAAAACTCAGAGTACCCATGTTTAGAGACTTCCCGTAGAAATTTGGATGATTGGTGGAAGGTGGAATACTGGTATTTTTTAAAAAGCTCCTCAGGTGGTTCTATTCTGCAGCTAGAGTTGAGATTCCTTGATTTAAAGGTAGGAATGTTTTATAAGTATTTGCACATTGTGGTTAATGATATATTTGCTGTTTATATAACAAAGAATATAGCTTGATATGCCAGAAGAGCTATGCTATTAGCTACAGATTGAAGAAGTTTGATGATAGGTTTTGGAAAAAAATTTGTGGCTTCAGAGATCCAGGGTATATGGACTGTAGGCATGAGAGCTACAGTACATCACATCATTTTAGGCAAGTCACTTTACTGTGCAGATCTCAGTAAGGAAAAGGATTTGGTTAGGTGCAATGAGGGTGCCTGCACAGTATTCACATTCTGCCATTCTATAATATATTGCTTTAGTATGGATTACCCATTACCAGAATGGTTACTTGCCTTACTGCCTTGTTCTCTCCCTTCTCCACAGCTAATCAAACAAGGGCTGGACATTTGGCCAAAGGTCTGCAGATCACCAGCAGGCCAACACAGAGCTAACTCACCCTTGAGAGAGTAAAGATACAAATGTCAATATCATCTGTGAAACATAGAACAAAGAGGAAGGAGAGATGGGAGATCTTGATCATTACCTTGAACCCTATGTAAGCTGAGGAAAAATATGTACAAAGAAAGATCCAGTATAGTAGGTATACAAGGGGCAGATTTTATGGAAATGCAGTTAGACAGCCCATGAGACAGAATGATGAAGAGATCTTTGTCTCTCACCTGGTGCAAGTTCTAGTCCCCAGGCCCCCAGCTGTATTTAATTCCTGTCCTTGGGATACTGTGAGGTTTCCTGCTGTTTCCTTATCATTTCTCCTTCCTCATACTCCCTTCAATGGGTTTCTGTCCTTTTGCAATCCCAAATGCTTTGAGTAGAACATTAGGTCATTAGAAACTTTTCACTAACCAGTGGGGAAATATTAAAAATAGAAATGGGGTATAGACAATAAGCAAAGTAGTGCAATGTTGTGGAAAGAATGAGGATAGTAAATTATAGTCTTAGCTCTGTCCCAAAATAGCTCTGTGACCTTATCCAAGGTGCTCAACACTACCAGGTTTGTCTAAAATGAGAATGGTGCAATCTCATAGGGATGGTGTAATGAAAAAAAGACTATAGCGGTAGAAGTGCTTTGAAAAGGTAAAAGGGCATGTCAGTGAGGGGTTTGCCTCGTTAGCAGATATTTGGAGATTGGGGGTTTTGAGATGTTTGCTCCTTAGAGTCAGAGGTAGTGCAAAATTGTGAAATATGCCTGAGGGGCCAAGTTTGTAAGTGTTCATTTCACTCTAAACTGAATACTTACTTGCTTTTGTTGGCCTTTCATAATTAGAGCCTTATTTTTCTCCTATTGGTGATTATTTCATTCCCATTTCTACTTACTTTATGTGTGGATTGTCTTAGAAGTTTTCAAATATATATTTTAGGGTATAGTTTGATTTTTTTCATGAAGTTCTGTTGAAAATATGGGTAACAGAATTCTGTCTGGTATGTGTTAGTGAAGAAGTTATTGTTTTTCTTTCTTTGTATTCAGCAAAGAGCAAGAATTGCATCTAGTATGTAAATAAATTGGGTTGCTTTGTCTTCCATTTCCCAGTCAACGCTTCCTAAAATCGTTTTGCTTCCCACTCAGTGGATCAGGCAGACAGTGAGAATAGTAAGGGTATCAAGAGTTCAGAACTGAGGAAAATTAGCCCTGCAGTGAACATGCTTAACATTTGGATACCATGAAGCCTGACTCAGACAGTGTTTCTCATTCCTAGTGTTGCTTTGGAAGATAACTCTTTATTGACACAGTCAGGTAGCTCAGGAAAGATAAGGTAAAATAAAAAGATTAGACCTGTCAGTAGGTAGAATGTGCACAAAATCTTTCCTATCTCTTATTTTCTTTATGCATGTACACCCAGTGGAGTAATTCTCTTTCCTGGAAGTGCTTTTATGCTTCCCAGCACATTTGTACATTAAAATCATTCCCTTTCTCAGGGCCACTTACAAATTTTGTTTATGTAAGAGGCAAAGGTATAAGGACTTCTGATAGATTTTACTGCTGGAAAGACCTAGGCTGATATCCTGTACATTCCAAATTGATTTCTATTGCTCTAATAGAAAAGAAAGATTATCTAATGGTGCTTTTAGATCTAACATAGGATTCCAAATCTCTTGAGTCCTAAGCAGCTTTTCTGGAGTTACTCAGATCCTAAATATTTGAGATTTCTTTATAAGGTGTAAAGTTCATCATTTCTAGTGATGTATGAATGGAGTTTGCAATATTGTTCTTTTAAAAAAATTACAGGGTGAGTAGAATTTATAGCATTAAGGTCATAGGAAAATCAGTGATTTTTTTAAAGGATACTCTTTTTGTTTTTAGATATGTGTTATGAACAAAAAGTTAGGCTCCTCAAAGGTCTTAGATAAAATTCTGAAACAGGATTAACCAGGTACTAAAAGAAGATTGCTAATCCATTGTCTTTATTGGTGTGACCTATAAAGAACTGCAGAAACTTAATGGAAGGCCACTAGCTGTTGAAGTGTCTCTGGCAGGTATTAGATAGTTCATCATTGTTTCATCTGGGCATCAGCCCTGTGGGGTAAATGGTGGTTTGTTCAGCTTGTAGAAAGTAGGAAAAGAATTACATGCCATTGGTCATGACACTGTGTAACTGAGTAGCTCCTTGGTTTCCCTCTTAAAAATTTAGTTCTCTGTGGACTTTGGCCATTTTCCCAGAGATAGTGAGTTCACAGTGTCCAATGACAACTAGCCTTATGGTATATTTTATAATGTACAGCTGAAGGATTGGTTGATTGAGTTCTTCACTCATTCAATAAGTATTTTATTCTATATTTTCAACCTGTCAGTTTTGCTACCATTTTATATAGTTTGAAATTTTGATGTCTTTGTATACCAAACAGATATACCAATTTTTAATGTATTATTTCATGTTGAACATGATGCAAGCTCCCAGGTGTCCCTCCCAGTGGAGTCACATGGGGATTCACTTAATTCTCCCAGCAACAATGTGTGGTAAGACATATAAAGTGTTGCCAATCAAGGAAACTCATCTGAGCTTTGGTGTTCAGGACTTTTCTTGGAGATCGTGTCTGTGAGCTGACAGCTATCAGCTACTCAGATTCCAGCTCCTTTTCTGCATACAAAAACAAGCATTTACCCTAAATCACAGTGTTAGGATAAACTTTTCTAGTATACTGAGACAGAATGGTTTATGGCCTCACATTCATAAAAGCATATATTTACTATAAGTACAGTGTGACTCAAAACCTCAGACACATAGAAACACTTATCAAACAGAATATGCTATGGACTCAGGAGCTTGGTGTTATCTTCTAGACCTGGTCTTGATGACAGACCATTCTTTGGAATGTGCAGGGTTGGAGCAACTCAGGCCTTGTGAGTTAACCTTTTCGTATCTTCATGTCTAATAAGATGGTATCAGAAGCTAGTCATTGTGAATGCTGTGCTCTTGTGTGTCTGGATTTTGTTATCTCCCTTTAAGGAGTTGAATTTTGTTCTGGCAAACAGTTCATTTACTTGGGGATCAGCCTGATTCTTTCAAGACTTGTTTTTAGTCTGTCTTAGAGTAAGTCTAGGGTAGCATTATTGTCAGCTGAGGTTAGCCCTGCTCCCAAGGCTTAGCTTTTCTGGTGTTTCTTTCATATGTTCTAGGTGTTGAATGAAGTCTTTCCATTTTGGTAGGATGGAATTTGAATACCTCCCCACCTTTTGGGAACTTTGAGGGATGCTCAGCATACAGCTTCTCTACAGAAGCTTTTTTCTGGCAGTCATTTTTTCTCTGGTTGTTTGCACAGCCTCATGAAGCCTCATGTGCATATGCACATTAACATTTAGCTAAAGACTCAAAGAGATCCCTATGAAGATTACTGGATCTTTTTCTTTGCATAGCTCTTTCCTTTCTTATGCTTCAGCCTACACAGTCCACCTACCTCATTCTTCCTGAATTCTAAACTTTTTCTTCTCAAGTCATTGAGGCTGCTTTGCTCTGCTGAGGTTCCTGCTGTCTGCCTCTCACAATCTGGGAAGTATTTCTGGGCAGAAGCCTAGGTGATCATACTGCTCAACTCTTCTTTCTTCAAGAATCACAGTCATGAAATGATGGGAAGGAGAAACAATGTAGAGGTATAAAGGGGGAGAGGATAATCTCAATGTAAATGATGCAACTTCATGATACAAGGGAAAAATAGGGGAACATAACCCAAAAATGCATATGAGTTTTGCTATACATTAGTCAAAAGTTCTATAAACCTTGTAAGTTGATAAAAATATAGCCAAAAGTGATATAATAGTTGCAATATAGAAAAAGCAACTGCTGTATTACTCTATACCACTGTTGTTTCATATATTTTTGTCTAATTTTCTAGTTGATTACAGGGGAGAAGATATGGTACCAATTATTCTGCATCATTGGAAGTAGAAATCTTCTCTAACATAATTTTTATATAATAGCTAACACCAGGGGTTTGAGAATCAGGAACACTGGGATCAAATCTGGTCTCCAGTGTTTGGTATCTTTTGATCTTTGGCAGTTAAACATCTCTCTGATTTAGCTGCTTTATCTGTAAAATGATATAATATCTAATTCATAGGGTTTCTTTTTCTTTTTCTTTTTCTTTTTTTGAACCCAGAGCCTTGCACTTGCATACTTTGCAAGTGCTGGACCACTGAGCTGCATCCCCAGCCCATTTTTTTACTTTTTGAGATAAGGTCTTGTTAAGTTACACAGACTGCTTCTGGTCTTGAACTTGCAATCCTCTTGCCTCTGCCTCCCAAGCCACTGGGATTACAGGGGTGCGCCACCAAGCCCAGCCAATTCATAGGGTTTTATGAACTGTATTTTTAATAGCACAAGTAAACTGAGTAGTATAGTTCCTGAAGGGGCTTAGGCTTACCTCAGTTGGTAGATTGTGCTCTTTACTCTCCAAGGCCCTGGATTTGATCCCCACCACTGCAAAAATGGGAGAAGAACTTGGCAGCCCATTCCTGAAACAGCCATTGAAAACCCTATGAATAGCAGAGAAGCACTGACGTGGTGCCAGGCATGGCACAGTGCTGGGTAGTGCTTTGTTCTGTTGTACATAGAGTTACTGTGTATCTGACCTGACTCGGCAGCACCTAACAACAACATAGTTCCTGAAACATTTATGATGATAGTGATGACAATGATAGTGGTGGTGGTATTGGGTTATCTGTAGTTTCATTATTATGTGAGGATGTTACATGGAAAAAACGCTTTTCTTATATTAGAAAGTCAAAGTACTGCAAGTCTTGTGGCAGTTAATTGTCACAAGTGTGGTGGGATCAAGGAGAATGTAGACACTTCATTTTCACTGCTTGAAGTTCTGACAGAGAAGTCACAAGAAAATTCATTGATGACTTCCAGGTGTGGTAGTAAGAAGAGTTGGTGCTTATTCCACAACTACTTATATAACCTTCAGGGATTCAAAGCTCCTGTTGACTATGTTTAAAATGCCTTTAAAATCAACCTGACTGTATTTTTAATGTTTTACTTCTTAAGCTGCATGGTATGTATATGTGTGTGTTTCTTATACTTTTCTTCATTCTTTTCAATATTAAATTAAATTGTCTTTTTTATTAATTCACATTTTTGAGACAGAATCTCATTGTGTAGCCCAGGCTGGCCTGTAACTCTGTGCAGACTAGGCTGCCCTTGAACTTATGTTGATCCTTCTGCGCGGACTCACAAGGGCTGGGATTATAGGTGTGCACCACCACTCCCTGCTCTCTTTTTGGGATTTTAATATACATGAAATGTGTTATGGTTTTTAAAAGTCTGTCATGCCCCCTGAAATATTCTAAATATGTATATTTAAAAAGTATTTAATTAAACATGCAGGTTGTAGTATAATGTGTATTATATTTATGCTCAAGTAAAGCTTTAAAATACTTAGCACATTACCATATACTTTTAATGAGAGAGCGGGATTGAGAGAGAAATAGAGTGAGCAAGAGCGAACATTAAAACTTGGTTAGGAGAGAAACAGCCAGTTCAGAGAAGCAATTCCTGCATTGTGTCTCACTCTGGGACAACCTCTGAATATGAAGTTATGCTTAGGGGACGATAACACCTTCCCTTCTGTGTACATATTTATAGTAGCTTTTGTCAGGGTAAGACTTGGCTGGTAGTGGCCTAAATTTGAATTTTGGAAACTGGAATGTGGGGCCTTTTTCCTGGGCCTGTTTATACCCCAAGTTTAATCCTTTTCTTCTTTGAGTTGTTCAAAATTTTAAACCCCCAGATGGCCTCTCATTCAGAGCAAAGTCCATACAATCTCCTGGGGCCTGTGAGGTGCCCCTGCCTTTCTTCCCTATTGTTCCTCCCACCATTCTTTCCTTTTTCTTTCTGTCATCCAATTGTACTAGAATCTTTTTCTTTTTCTGTTTATAGGTGTCTCATTCATTCTTTTGCTTCCATTTTTAGTGTTGATTTCCTCCTTCATCTGTAACCCCTCCTTCTTCCATCAGTGTTTCTGGCAGACTCCTACACATCCATCAGATAGTAGCTTTAACATCCCAGTGAAGCCATATAAATTCCACTACTGTCTGCTTGTGTAGTTCTCTCATATTAATGCTCACATCCATATTGTTATTTCTTACCCATATTTCCAGTCCACATGTTAAGCGCCATTAGGGAGAAACTCTGGTTATTTCTACATTGCACCTGTATAGTACTTACAGTAGTGGCACTAAATAAATATTTGTCAGGTGAATGCATGAATGAAGTACAATTTAGGCTACATCTCCCCACTATATTTTTAGAAATTTTAAGTGGAAAGCACCGAATAAAATTTTATGGATTTTTAAAAATATTTTCATACACTATTCAGTGGATTTGGAGTCAAAGGTATATACTTTAAAAATCAGAGAAGGGTCTGGGAATATAGTTCAGTGGTAGAAAAGTTGTGTATCATGCACATGATGCCCTGGGTTCAATCCCCAGAACCATAGAAAAATAAAAAAATGAAATAAAATCAGAGATGTACAGCATTTGTTCACAATGGAAACAACATTAGATTCTATGTCATTAGTAAGTTAATGTTATTCCCTACATAAATTAATTAAAATATGGTTACAGCTGTACATGCATATGGAAAAAAATCAAAGATTGTCAAGTGTTTAAATGAAAAGTAATAAGCCTCTGTCTCATTCCTTAGTCCTATCTGATTAATAGACTAAAATTAAAAAAAAAATTCACTTTTGAGGAAAAAGAAATATGTGTTTATGTAAGTTGTTGTTGTTAGGTGCCATCGAGCTGGGTGTCCAACTCATAGTGACCCTACATACAACAGGAGAAATGCTATTGTCGTGCTTCCCTGCTATTCATAGGGTTTTCAATGGCTGATTGTTTTTTGGGAATGGGTTGTCAGGTCCTTCTCCCAAGCCTACAGCACCTGGTGTTCCCAGGTGGTCTCCCATCCAAGTGCTAACCAGACCCGACTCTGCTTAGTTTCCGAGATCTGATGGGATCCGATGCCACAGTGATATAGCTGCAGGCTATTTATGTATATCAATACTATAATGATTTCGGAAAAGCAACTATTGTTGTTGTGTTGAGGGAAGGTTGGGAGTACAGACTTACATTACAGCATATTTTTTTAAAAATCCCATCTAAAGGTCATAGTGTCTCCTCCAATGTTAGCTGTGTTTCCTGTAACCTTCTTTCTTAATAGTCCATCCTAAAAAGCTTCAAACTTGCTTCCCCCCCCTTTCCAAATACAAGTATATCAAAGGCAGCACTAATTTAAGCTCTATTATATGTCCAGGTGCAGCATCTGGGAAAAATGAAGTTCAGAAGTTCAGAATTTGGAACTGCTTAAGCTAGGAGAATCTTCTTGCTGGGGTTGCGTGTCTGTTTCTAGAAGCTGGTGACTTCTTTTGGGTGGGCATTTTTCCATTGTAACAGATGGGCTGCAGTGTGGCTGGGCCACAGAGAGTGAAGCCTGAGCGTTAGCTTGTCCAAGAAGTTGAAACACTTCTCAGAAAAACTTCTTATCTTGATAATAGGCATGTTATTGCAGCTAGACCTTTCTGCATTGGAAGAATGAACTGAAGTGAAATCTTTAAACCTGTGTTGTTCAATACAGTAATACTAGCTACATGTGGCTATTAAACCCTTAAGATGTGGCCAGCCCTCATTGATTTGTGCTCTAAGTGTAAAATACATATCAGATTTCATAGAGTTAGTGTGAAAAAAGTAAAACATCATAATAACTTTTAATATGGATCAATGGTAAAATAATATTTGGAGAACATTGAGTTCAATAAGAAAAATAAAATTAACTTACCTGCTTCGTTTTGTTTCTTTTTAATGTGGCTATTAGAAAATTTAGATACATGACTCATTTTACATTTCTATAGGACAGTGCTGCTGTAGGAAGAGTCTTTACCAGGAATATACATGGATCCTTCCCTAAATTATACTTTATAAGTATTTATTTTGGAGTATATCAGATCAAATATGGAATTAAAATTTTGGAATTTCTTAGATTTTTAGTAACTTGCAATTTAAATGTAGTAACGCATACAAAAGTAGGATTTTTTTATCTGTAAGAGAAATTTCTAGAAACTAAGAGCTTTGCAAAGCTAAAAATTCATTCTCATTGTTTTATTTTTAAGCCCTATTTTAAGTTTCTGCCAGGATGAAAATGTTCAGTCCCCTTTGGGTCCCAATGGCCTGGTAAAACTTCTTTGTGAACCCAGGGGATGTGATAGAATTGGCACAGGAGAAAATTAATTTGGTTGGGATCCATGAATGGAATAGAGGTAATGTGCAGGGCTTGCAGAGTCTGTTGTAATCAATCATTGCAGAAATTTTGCTGGGCTGCTAGGCTGCCCAACATCCTACACTTTAGGCAGCATCATGTCAAGATTCTTCCTTGTAGAACCATGCTCTTGTGCAGTAGGAGAAAAGCATAAACATAGAAGTAGAATGTGTATAATTATAGACAACATATACACACATTCAATCAAATTCTTTGGCACTTATTCTTTTGTGTGTTTGATTGTGTGTGTGTGTGTGTGTGTGTGTGTGTGTGTGTGTGTGTGTTTTCTGGAAAAAAATTAAATGGGATTTTCCACAACCTTTTTTTTCTTTGAGCCTAGTTGTAGGATATTTTCCAACCCCACATTTTCCAGTAGTTCGAGCTCAAAACTCATAGCAGTGAGGCACTTTCTTGTCAAAGGTGAGTCAAAAACAGGAACCTTTTAATTCTGCTTGTCACATGATGCTGAATGTTATAAAATAGTAATGGCAAGTTCATTTTTTTCTTCTTTGTTCATCAGACTTTTGACTGTTTTATTTCTTCACTGTTGTTAAAGCCCAGAATTCAGAATTGTAGTTTGGACGCTCTGTGCAGAAAATGCATTCGGGAGCACACACACTAAATGGGTTATAAATAGTATCTGCCCTGACACAATGCTGGAATTTTCTCAGCTTCTAGAGACATTGATGCTTTTGTTTTGTGGGTCGCTGCCCCCTCCCCCTCAAGCTTGAGTCATAAAAGCCTGAAAAACTAATGAGGTTGCTGAAACTTAAAATCTAATTGGTAGGATATATGGGAAACAATGAGAGATGGCAGAAACCATAAGCTTCAATTCAAGGCGACTTCTCTATTGTGGCCCTGCAACTTGCTCACTTTGCATTTTATTGTTCCAAGTCCTTGAGTTTATTTTTTTTCCTTCAATAGGATCAAATTAGACCTAGACTGGGGTGAGGGGAGTGTATAGCCATCAAGGTTAATATTAGAATTCTAAATTCTCCATTTAGAATAGGAACAAAAATGAAAGGAAAAGTACAAGCTGGATTTTCTTGATAGTGTATAGCTCTCCCTTCCTCTCTTAAAAAATTATTTTGCTCTTATATTCAGAATTTATATATGATAGTGTATGATGGGAATCAGCAAGCTATAACCCACATCTGGTCTACCACCTGTTATGGATGGTTTTCAACTAAGAATGTTTTTTAAATTTAGTATTTTTTCCCCCAACAGTTAAAGTTGAAGAAACCAAGAAACAAAGAATAGGCAATAAAGTCTTTATGTGGCCCACTAAACCTAAAATATGTGCCTGGTACATAGGTGCCTGGCTCTGTACTTGGAAAGGTTGCTGACCTCTGGTGTTGAATGTGCTTTCTGTGCAAAGCTTGGTCTTAGATATATAAGCAAATACATAATTCTTTTCTATTTTCTTAATTTACCCAACAAGTATTTCTTGTTCCATTCCTAGTACTCTCATAGGTTGTGTGTAAACAGCTAAAAACGGATGCATCTTGACCTTCACAGAGCTTATATTCTTGTAGGGAAAAAACACCAGACCAAATCAAACAGAAATGAGAAACTGAAAATTTAAGACCTAACAAGACAAAGCAGCTGAATGTGAGCTAGAGTATAACAGAGGGAGTTCTCTGTGTCTCAGCCTCTGTTCTTTCCTCTCTGCTCTGTGCTGTGGAATGGTGACTAAGTTATTTTCCAGATTGTGAATTCACCCACCCACACATAAACAGAACATTTGCTTGTTTTTCCTAGTCATTTCCTCATTTTTTATTCTACTTGTTTCCCAGAGTCTCTTTTTGACTCAACTAAAATTCATTATTCACCCCAGTTTATTGAGTACTTTAGGTTGATGTTCACAGGGTATATTTATTTCTATCATTTTTTTAGTCAGCCTTTCTGTGTCTGTATACTTAAGATTTATTGTTTGTATACAGAATATAGTTGTGTGTCAAGCTTTAGATTCTGCCTTGGTCAGCTCAGGCTGCTATAAGAAGGTGCCAGGCATGGGATGTCTTAAACAATAGACATTTATTTCTCAGGATTCTGGTGGCTGGAAGTTCAAGATCAAGATGCTGGCAGGTCTGTCTTCCTGGTTTGCAGTTAACCACCTTCTAGCCATGTCCTCACATGTCTTTTCCTTAGTGTGAGCAAATCTGTGTACTCCTCTTCCAGTAAAGGCACTCATCCTACCCTAAGGCCTCACCTTTGACCTCATCTCAACCTAAGTATGTTCTGAATCACCCCCCCCAATACCCCAAATACCTGCACATTGGGGGTTAAGGCTTCAATATATGAATTTAGGGAGAACACAAACATTCAGCCCATTACAGTTTTTTATGCTTTTCACATTTCTTCTATAAATATGTATTTTGGTTATTTTATTTCTTTTAGGGTCTTTCTTCAGACTTCATGTTCTCTTAAGGAGCCGGTATTTATTCTGCACTAAAGTGAATTATAGACAGATGTTTGCCTGTTTCCTTAATTTTGGATCTTTCCTGTTAGAATCCTTTGTAATACTACCAGATCACTAATCTTGCTGTCCTAAGTAGTAGTTGACTACGATTTCTTTTGTGGCTGAAAATATGCCCTATAACCTGTATTTTGGGTAGCAGAATGACCAGAGCTAGACAAAAGGCCATGACTGACACATTCCAAACACACGCAGCCCTGAAATTATCCTATTTGAAAACAGTTACCACATTCATGTAAATACCTAAGCAAAGGTCAAATATGAGCAATGTTATTTATGTGTCAGTTAGAGATTTGATATTCAAAGTTTTACAGCATTTGTCTAAAGACTGGTGTTATGAATGGCTATGCCAGACTAGAACCATCCAAAAAGTGACTTGGTATGAACTCAAAATACAGTAAAAGAATACCATTTGGATGTATCCCAGGAAACAAAAGCTCTACTTTTGACTCAGAAGTAGTTATTCTTGCTTGTTGACATCTGCACAAGAGAATTCTCCTCCCTCTAGATTAGTTTTATCATCGGTAATCGGGGTAGCTCTGAGAAGAACATGTTAATATCTGTGTCATGCACACATGCAGGACAATGGATTCTTAGAACTTAGTGCACTTTGCTTGCTGAAGGGTCTGTGGTGATTATCAATTTATTGCCTCTTGGGTTCAAATTCACCATTTTTTGCCTGCTCTGTGAAAAGGCATCTGCACTCTTTAAATAGCTTAATGTTAAGCTTTGTCAAGAGAGGGCATCAGAGAGACATCCCCAGAGGGAGGTACGTTCCTTCCTGGACTTGGTGTGCCTGTTCACTTGACTTCCGTAGCACCCAAGGTTTCTCCATGGCTTGGCCCCTACAGCATGGGAAGTATTTCCAGTGCTTGTTTCCTGCAGTATATGTAGCTTCTCCATCACCTGGTTTCTCCAATGGGCTGGCTTTTCTGGTACCCATCCCCTATAGTGCATGCTGGCCAGAGCTATGCATAGCAGCCAACAGCCCCTTCTGACTTGGACTGTTTTGTGGTAGGTACCTCTGGAGAGACCTCTTCCTGAGAGCAACTTTCCCTGCTCAATTCCAGTATGTTACACAGGGGAAGCATCACTGTAGTTTCTCTGCCTGCAGTGAGTCCATGGCTCTCTTCCCTGGGGAGGAAGGATCTCTCTGGCATTGTCTCAGAACTCGGTGTAGTACCTGCTCCTTTATCTGCCATTTCTGTAGTCTTTATGGCATTTAAAGGCTCTCTTTACTTCTTATTAGCACATTTCCTGCTATTGTTAATAATTTCACATATAAGCTTTCCCTTTTAAGACCTCTGTGTTCTTCTTCATTTTGGATTGGACCCTAATTCAGGGTCCCATCAATAGAATTAGGTTCTGTGCTTGCATTATATGTTAGTCAGCTTTCCATTACTATAACAAATACCTGGAATAAATCACTTACACAGACAAAAGGTTTATTTTGATTCACAGTTTTGAAGGTTTCAGTCTATGAGGGATTGGCCCCATTGCTTTTGACCTTCGGTGGCACATCATGACAGGAGTGCATGATGGAACAAAGCACTCACCTCATGGCTTGAAGCAAAAGAAAGAAGAAGAGACTGGGGTCCCACAATCCCATTTGAGGGCACATGCCCAGTGACCTAAAATCTCCTACTAGGCCTGACCTCTTAATGTTTCCACTACATCTTATAAATACCACTCTGAGAGCGAGCCTTTAACACATGCTTTTAGGAGACATTTGAGATCCAATGTGTAGCAAATTTAAGAAACAAAAGGGTAAATGAGAATCTAGTAGATTGGTACAAAGGATCATGGAATATGAATGTATGTGCTATAATATCTGAATGAATGAACAAATATCAGGAAAATACGGTGATTTGCAGTTACTTGTAGTGGAAGATAACAAATAGGCGTTTTGATGATCTTGGAGTAAAAAATCCACCAGGATTTTGTGTGACACGTTGAACTTTGTGCTTTTATGGCGTTTTCAGGAGCTATAAAAGAGGCTGCTGAGGGAACCCCATAGATGAACGGTCTTTCAGTTTCTGGGGACTGTCTGAAGAGCTGTAATATCTTCATTGATGATCATAAGTTGATTAAACGCACATGTCAAGCATTGTCTCCTTCCATCCTTGCATCTTGTGATAGGGCTGCAAACAATTCTTTTCTTCCCCTTTCTCTGTATTTTCTGCAGCAATGTGACATGGGCAAGTGTAAGACCCAGAAAAAAGGAAAAGACCAAAATGAAGTGCTTTAAGGATTATCTGGTCTGATCCCTTCATTTTTGAGGTGGGGAAACTGACCACAGGTGAGGGTAAGTGCCTTGCTTTCAAGAGTGTACACCTCATTAGAACACAGAAATACAATAAAACAGGTCTTTGATTCCTAGCTAGTTATTTTTTTCCTGAGCCCAGTGTGTTAACTTTTTACTCTGTAATGATTTCTTCTCTTACATTTGTACTTAGGATTTACAAAGCTTGGGAAAATATAGTGTGTGCTTTATTAAAGTATATTTGAGTCTAAATCCATTAAAAGGATAGATCGAAAAATGCTTTGAATAGGTATATCTTTTCTGTATAAAATATTTCATTAAAGTGTGATTTATGTAGAGAAAAATGCACATTTTATAATTTAAATTTTTTTCAAACTGAACTTTGATTAGCCAGTGCCCAGATCAATTAATTGATTATTATGTGTACCCTAGAGGTTTCCTTTTTGTTGTCTTTAGTCACTACCCCTCCCAAGTGTAACTATCATCCTGACTCCTAACATCATAGATTAGTTTTGTTGCTTTTGTACTTTATAGAAATACAATTAGACATAAGTCATACAGTAGATATTCATTTGGTCCTGGTATCTTTTCTGTGGGAGATTTGTCCAGATTGTTGTGTATAGTTGTAGTTCATTCATTTTCATTGCTGTGTAGTATTTCCTTTTATGACCCTATTGGGATGTATTTATCCATTCTACTGTTGATGAACATTTGGTGACTTTCCTAGTTGAGGGGCATTTATAAATAATGAGGTTATATACTTATACTTTTTTAAGTCTTTTGGGTATTAGGAGATGGCAAAGTATAGAGTTGGGGGGAAAGCAGCTTAGACAGAGAACACATGAACTATGTGAAGTTGATCTAGTTCTTTTAAATCCTTGAACCTATCTCCTCATTTGTAATGGGCACACTGTGTTAGCTAGCTTTTATATTGCTATGACAGAATTCTTAACAGAAACAACTTGAAGAAGGAAAGGCTTATTTTGTTCATGGTTTCAGTCCACAGTGCCAGGGCAGATATGGTGGAGGAGAGTTTCCCCCAGCTAGGCTCTACCTCCTAAAGGTTCCACAGATTCCTAAACAGTGCCTCCAGCTGTGGACCATTTGTTCAAACATGAGCTTGCGGGTGACATTTTATATTCAAATCATAGTATGTACTACTACCAGTCTTGCAGGGTTTGGGGGAAAAGTGTAATGAAATAATGGATGCTCTGTACAGTACTGGGCAACGAAGTATAGAAAGAATAGAAATTGCTCTTATTTTTAGGTTAAAATTTTACAATCTATTGCAAAGTATTAGCATAGTTTGCTAGTTAATCCTGCTGTTTGTCCACATTGTTTTTTATTTTCTCAAGGCAGCACAAGTTTTCCATGTGAAATAACATTTGAGTCTTTTTTATTGTATTGTTGTTGTTGTTAGGTGCTATCGAGTCGGTATCCGACTCATAGTGACCCTTATAGGGTTTTCAGTGGCTGACTGTTTCGGGATTGCCTTGGGAGTGGATTGCCAGGTCCTTCTCCCATTTTTGTGGTGCTAGGAATTGAACTCGAGATCTCAGAGACTGCAGCGCAGTGCTCTACCAACTGAGCTAAATCCCAGCCCCTTTTATTTTATTACTATCTGTTATGTGGGGCTAGGGTTCAACTCAGTTGGTAGAGTGCTGCTCCACACTCTCTGAGGATCTGGGTTCCATCCCCATCACTGCAAAAAATGGAAAAGGACATGGAAGTCCACTCTCAAAGCAATCCTGAAACAATCAACCATTGAAAACTCTATGAGAGTTGCTATGAGTCGTATCTGACTTGATGGCACCTAACAACAGCAACAACCTATTATATTTTGGGTATATGAGACGGACCAAATAGGAGAGGATTTTTTTTTTACCCAACTTCATTCTAAAATTATCTCCTCAGCTTTTGTCATATAGGCTTATTATTGTAGTGTTGTTGCTGTTAGGTGCCTTTGAGTCAATGTCCAACTCATAGCAACCATATGTACAACAGGCAAAACACTATTGTCAGTGTTTCTCTGCTATTCATAGAGCTTTCAATGGTGGACTGATTTTTGGGAGTGGGTTGCCAGGTCCTTCTCCCAAGCCTACAGTATCTGGTATTCCCAGGCAGTCTCCCATCCAAGTACTAACCAGACCTGACCCTGCTTAGCTTCTAAGATTTGATAGGATCAGACACTACAGTGCTATGGCTGTAGGCATCAGTGTAATACTATTTGTTTATCATTTTTGCTTCCTTTGCCTTTAACCAGTTCATCTTTTGTGCTTGACTTTAAGATGACAAATCCTTGAAACAAAGAATCTGTGGTAATATTTTGGAAGCATTTTCTACTTATCATCAAAAACTTTTCATATACTCACAGCGATATGCATATCCCACTTTTGGAAATATTGAACTAAGTATGGACCCTGCTGATTGAAACGTACAGTCTATGGATAGAGGTAGACAATTGAGCAAATAGCCCCACATCTTGAAATTTTTGCTGGTACCTTTCCCTATTGTCGTCATCTTAGCTTGCATCCTTCTCATTTCCTAACAGCCTCAGAATGCTAGCATTGCTTCCCTTCAGTCTCTTCCCAGTGTGATCTGTCCTACCTGAGGTTGACAGGACAGTCTTTCTCTAAGACCATGACTGCCATTTGATTCCTATGGTGAGAACCAAAGAAAATTCAGTTTTACCATCAAGTCTCCAACAAACTCTGATATACAGGCTTTTCTCTTAAACATGTAGATACATAGTGAGATGAGGTCTTTCTGTGATTCAGCTAAGTTTTCCCACATTACCCCAGGGATCCAGAATTTTGATGGTCTGCAAAAATCACAGTGTCAGTGCCTCTCCTGTCTGCCCACTTCTGTGTAAAACCAAGATTTGTGGAGCAGCATTTTCTTGGGACATATTTGTCTTGAGTAGAAGGAAAAGGGAAATGGTGGAACCACAGAGTGACTCTTAGAGCTTCTTCTGGAATGTAGCACATGTCACTTGCACTCACATTTATTTGGCCACAGGACATCAGTAGCCAAGACTGATAGGTGTACAGACCTCTCAGAGGGAGCAGCCAGTGGGCAGGGACCTGACTCAGAGCCTAGAAGTCCTGGCAGTCAGGTTTTAGAGATTCCCACTGACTCAGTGGATAGGATTGTTAGGATGTGATTCCCAGCGCGTTTTCCCTTGTCTGTTTTATTCAACAACTTTTTTTTTGATGTTCATGTCATTTTAGTGCCAAACCAGCAAATAGGCAGTACCCCAGTGTGCTTAAAAGACCAAAGCAGTAAGTCAGTGACCCAGGCCCCTGATGACATCCTATTTCTCATTAACATATGCCTGAGCATCCCTTGATCTTGGCAGCATATAATAAATGAGAAATTGACTCTTAGATCCTAAATTCATTAAATGTATACTCCTTCTGCTGTAAGATAGGATGGAAGATCTGTAATGCTTTCAAGGTGGCAATCTTGAGTCTTGCTTCTAGAAAATGTGTGTTGTGAATACAGTCAAGATCATGTTTGTCTTTATGTTCAGGTGGCCCAGGTACTAGCTAGTAAGCAAATCAGTCCCTGTTGACACTGTGTGCAGTCTTAAGCATGCTTTCCTCTGGAATGCACAGTTGGTTGAGCTTTGAGGAAAATCATTAACTCACCTCGGCTTAAGGAGCTTTGACTAGAGATTTCAGGATTATGTGTATATAGTTTCAAAGGTTGTATTTTAAGATGAAGAATAATTTAAGAAGATTAGCTAGCATCCTTCATTAATCTGTAGCTATTTTAATAAAAAAAGGACAACCCCTTTTTATCTTAGAAGAGTAATATGTCAGTTTTGCTTATAGATTCTGTTTAATTAAATTTTATTTAAGTTGTATAAGATACCTTTCAAGTAGATAATGTTAACTAACTTGGACTAGATAAAGGAAAGCACTTGTAGCCTAAGTATACATCAAATCAGTAGCTTTGTAAAAACTTCACCATACTAGTTTACATAATAAATGTTTCTGTAGGGTTGGAGAAACATAAATACAGAAGGTAAGTAGAAATTACATTCTATGAAGAGATTAATATTAAAAAGAATGATATTTAGGTATAAAGTATGAGTCTTACTATAAATATTCAACTCAATGTACAGTTTGTTATAAAATGAACAGTCTGACCCTAATTCTGTTTAAATTATGGGAAGCTTTGAAGTGAAGCATAATCATGTATTAACATATCTTTGGAGTCTGATATTGTGAGCATGATGGACTTGCTAATTTTATTCCTTAATGGTTTACATAAGTGCCTGACAGAAATTTAAGAGGAAGAAGAACTTTATTTTCTCATCAGCTAGAGAACAAAAGTATTGGTGGCTGAACTGAAGAATAGAATCGTGTGTGTGTGTGTGTGTGTGTGTGTGTGTGTGTGTGTGTGTGTGATGTAAGAATTATGTGCCCCATGCACTGGTTCATGAACTGTGTGTGGCTGGTCTGCAATAATATAAGAACAGAAGTTGAGGGCGTTCAGAAACATTCAGAAAGAGTAATTTTAGTTCTGTTAAATCCAATAATGTGGATTTGGGCTTATGTATATATTGTATCTGCCTGCAGCTGTAGCACGCTGACGTCTGATCCCATCAGATCTCGGAAGCTAAGCACGGTTGGGCCTGGTTAGTACTTGGAAGGGAGGCCGCCTGAGAATACCAGGTGCTGGAGGCTTGGAAGAAGAACCCAGCAACCCACTCCCAAAAAATAATCCACCATTGAAAAACCCTATGAATAGCAGAGATGCACTGACAATAATGTTTTACCTGTTGTATGTAGGGCTGTGATGAGTTGGACATTGACTTGACAGCACCTAACACCACCACCAACAACAATATGTTGTATCTATTTTGTTTTTCTTTTCTTTTTTTCAATATACATTATTTTTGTTTTTCTTTTCATGTTTCTAAGGATTCACTTTTATTGTAGTTTATAAACGTATCAATCTGAGATGGATTTGGAGTTTAAAAAGCTAACAAACATAAAAATTGTTGTGACAGATAATTTGGAAAGTATTGGTGAGATATCTGCATTACTATAACAGAAAAGTGGTGTAATTCCTAATATTCCATAAGCATGATTTGCTATATGGAGTACTGTGGCTCCTGTTGTGTTGAGTTTTTTTTTTTTTTAAATCCATTTCCCCCAACTTTTAAGAGTAACCTTTCTGGTGTAACTATTCTATTTAATTTTGATATTTTAATTTACCTATTTACTAATTTGCAAAGAAGTTAATTCTTAGGATCCATCCATCCATCCATTCAGCCATTATATTTTGAGCACCTGCTTTGTGCTAGACTTCAACCTTACGAAAACAAGTGCATGATCCCTGCTGTTTTTTAGCTAACATGAAGAGAATTCAAATACTTAAATATATTTGTATACACAACTGCAAGGTGGTAGGTGGGTTTCAAGTGTCATTAAGTTCCTTGTGGATGACTAGCACATGTTCTTCAGCCATTGAAAACCCTACGAGGGTCGCTATGAGTCAGACTCAACTTGATGGCCCTGAACAACAATAACATGGATGTTAAGAACACTGTAGATTTGGTCTTCTGCCTGAACACTAGTTGATGAAATATATTCCATGTGACAACTGTGGGTGGTCTCTCTTATGGCCATCGATGCTGGAGGATGGCCTCTCCACTTTGGTAATGACACTGGAACGAGAATGGCCTCCGACACTGGAGAAGGCTTGATGTTCATGACCTGAGTCACCTTCCCCCATGTGATGCTGTTAGAGCCAGTGTGTTGCTTTGGTTCAGCAGGAGGGGCTGTGAGCTTTTGTGGGACAGAGTTCCTATCCAGTAAATCTAGGGTGGAATGTGGGGGAGGTGTTAGCCCTCAGAATTTAGGGTACTGTTTAGTGTAAATGCCCTTTTTGGGGGCGAGAGGCCCTTATTTTATTTCCATTCCAGATATGGTTCAGGATCACCAAGGCTGAGGATTTGCTGCAGCACAATGGCCTAAGGAGCCTTCTGCAGTTTGGCTGCTGTTACTCAATCTGGTTTCATTTCTTATTTTCTCCCTTGTGCTTCCCTGCCGTAGGTGTCCTGACCTTCTCAGCATTGCTCCAGTGGCCTCACACCATCCCACATGGATGTTCTCTTCCTAGAGTGCTCAACCTCCAACTGTGCCCAGAGCCCATCTCCTTGCCCCCGTTAGCCTTAGCTCAGAACCCACCCTCTGGGCCCATCCTGCCTTCTCTGCTTCCTGCTCCTGCCCTAGTTTTGCCCTTTCACTGCCTCTTGCTCTGCTTTATTTTTACTGCTTTTAACATTTTATGAAGCTTAACTATTTATTGAGTTTATTATTCATATTCCCCTCCCCATCCTTTTATGATGCTTCATAAAAGTGGGAAGTTTTGTGTCTTCGTTCACTAATTTATCCCTAGAACCATGAACAGTGTCCAGCACGTGGTTGACACCTTGTTGTTGTTAGGTGCCCTCGAGTCCGTATCCGACTCATAGCGACCCTTTATACCACAGGGGAAACACTATTGTCAGTGCTTTTCTGCTGTTCATAGGGTTTTCAATGGCAGATTGATTTTTGGGAAGGGGTTACCAGGTCTTTCTCCCAAGCCTACAGCTTCTGGTGTTCCCAGGCGGTCTCCCATCCAGGTACTAACCAGCTTCCAAGATCTGACGGGATCGGATGCCACAGGGCTATGACTGCCCTAGAAAGTATTTTTTCAGTGAATGAGTATGACTCTCTGACTCTCTTTTAGAGGGTACAACCTGGTGCTTAAATCTGACCAGTTTAGCTGAGATTTCTCACATTGCTCCGTGCGTATTCTGTCCCACTAGCTATGGTGCCATGAACCTTAGGTCTTCTGTTGCCACAAGT
The DNA here is from genome assembly GCA_007922755.1 of Pedetes capensis. Taxonomy (NCBI): domain Eukaryota; kingdom Metazoa; phylum Chordata; class Mammalia; order Rodentia; family Pedetidae; genus Pedetes; species Pedetes capensis. The sequence continues at coordinate 50,058 of VMDO01002903.1, read as the reverse complement.
TGTCTTTTAGTGTATCTCTTTGTTTTTCCAGATTTCGAATATTCGTGTGAGGAATTTTCATCTATTTCTTCTTATTTTCTCTATTTAGCCTTACTTTAACCAAGATCCTCAAAGGATAAGACATTAGGAAAGTTAGCTGCCTTCTCTACTCTTTGTTTTCCTCTCCTATACAATGGGAATAATGATATATAACCTTGCAGAGTTGCTGTGAAGGTAAAATGAGTTGTACATATAAAGTGTTTAGCACAGGGTCTGGCAAAAGTATTGGCTGAAATACTGGCGAGCAGTATGTATCTTCTGGCTCAGCATAGTGTCTGGCAGGAGGGAGGCCAGAGTAAATGGCAGCTATTAGCAATTATTATATCCCCCCATTATTACCACCACTAATGATATGGTCCCAGATAATTATAAGATTATAGAGCATTACCAGAAAATTCCAGAGAAGATTCAGGGTTGGCTTTCCATTCCTCTTCTTTCTCATTTTGTCTTCCTTTTCCATACCGAGGATGAAGTTTTTCTACTCTTGCCTTGCAAAGGAAGACTTTCCAATTTAAAACCCATTCTGTGTTGTGTGCTGTAATGTTGGTTGTCACCATTATATACTCAGCCTTTTTTTTGCAACTTTCTGTTTGAGTAGATAGCATTAGGTAACTTGCTTGGATCCTCAAGATATATTTCCACATATGTATTTCACAACAATCTTGACTTCTGGCAAAGGTTTCATTTTGTAAAGGGCATTTCAAGGAGCTATCTTGTAAATTTCTGAACGCCTGTGTTATTTGCTTGCTGTCTTACCCCTCAGTACTAGGTTAGCAAAGCCCTGTAGATTTGAATCTCACTGTTAATCAATCAGCAAATGTTATTAAAGTTATACAGGGAGGAACAGCAAAATGACATGGTGAAAGGTAAGCTTTAGAAAGGTTAATCTGAGGGCTATGTGGATAATTGGAGGGAGGTGTCACAAAGCCAACAGAGTAGGGAGGATAGGTAGTGGCAAGAACCAGTATAGCATTGCCCACAGAAGTGGAAGCTGTGTGGCTCACAGAGTGCCTGTGTGCCCAGTGTTTGTGGGTCCAGCCAGTCTCCCAAGGTGTTCTAATTTACACTCCCATCAACAGTGCCTGGGAGTTTTGGTTGCTTCTTTTTCTTGCCAGTATTTGGTTACTATTGCTCCAACAAATCCTGCTAAAACTTAGCTAGTGAATAAATACCTGCCATTATATTTTTCTTGCATGAGTTCTATGGATTAAGCATTCTGGAGGGCCGGGCTGGGCAATTGTGGCTCAGTCTCTCATGAGATCATAGACAGATGGTGGCTGCCAGACTTTCAGAAGGAGGAAACCATTGGCAATCACTTTATACCCCTCCTTATCTCTCTCCATCTCAAGGAACAGGGCTGGGCTAGAGTAAAGCAAAAGAGGCCTCTTGCTCAGAGTCACGTAGGTTCTGGTCTTACCAAGGAATGAAATGAATATTTAGTGAGCAGCTATTCTATGGTAGGCCTATGCAAGATGTTCCACATTTTATGAGCTGTTTTATTTTCTTTACTATGATATTTCCTTCCAGGTTAATTTCCTGGATAGGCCTTTCCTTAGCTACCCTATCTTTAAATATATTTTCACATTATTACCCACTTCAGTACCTTTGTAGCTCTTTTCCCTTTTTACCCAGTGTATAGAATTATTTGCCTGTTTGTTGCCTATCCTCCTGCCATCCCCCAATCTCTGGCACTAAAGCAAAGGTCCATGACAGCCGCTTCTGCGTCTATCCTGCACTTTTCCTATACCCGATAGAGCTGCCAGACGAAATCTGGATACCTAGTGAAATCTGAATTGTAGATCAAATAAACTAAAGTTGAGTATATCACAAATATGGGACTTCAAAAAACTAAATATAACCCAAATATGGGATAAATTTGCACTGGACAATTATTTGTGGTTTTCCTAAAGCTCAGATTTAACTGGATGTCTGGTACTTTGGGGCTGGAGTTTAGCTCATTTGGTAGAGTTCTGCTCCATACTCTTTGAGGACTTGGATTCAATGCCCAGCACTGCAAAAATGGGAGAAGGACATGGCAATCCACTCCCGAGCAATCCTGAAGCAATCAGCTTCAGCTTTTCAATCAGGATTGAAAATCCTATGAGGGTCGCCATGAGTCAGACCCAACTCAATGGCACCTAATAACAGCAACAACTAGTAGTTTTATTTGCTCAGTTGGCAACCTAATCTGGTGTTTAGCAGTGTACGTAGCATTATCATAGGAGCTCAATAAATGTTTGAATGCATGAAAGAGTGAATAAATGAAGGCTCACTTCTCTCTCTTGAGCAATTTTACAAGGTAAATATTATTATATTTCATATATGAGATGTTCAAGTAATCTAATAAGCTCACCCATGGGCCCAGAGCCAGTTAACACAATGTGGTACTGTGAGTTAAATTTTGAAAGTTGCTATCTTGGCTTTCAGTTATCTTTTTATTCTTTGTACTACATCATGGTGCCTTGCCCTGTTAAAACAACTTTCCTCCTATGACAGTCAGATTTCTCAGATGTATCAACAGAAGATTGAACTCTGCTTAGGTTAAGCTGAGTTATTAAAGGATTCATAGTAGCTTGGTACCCCAGCAAGGCCAGAGAACCCTTGCAGAGGCTGAGGAATGAGGAGCCAGGCACACAGTGTACATCCGATCCAGTGGAGTTATTGCTGTTGCCATCACTGGGCACAGAGACTGCAGCTTGCTCTATTGATGTCACCACACATGAGGCCACACTGCCAAAAGCTGCCCTGCGGCCTTCCAGTGGTGGCTGCTTCTTCCTTGGCTGGCCAAACTAAAAACCCACATCTTCATTCATCCTACCTGCAGTGGAGTCTGGGAATATAAACACCTGGCTTTGGAAATCTGCCTTTGTCTTCCTCTAAACTTATAAAAAAGTGAGTTCTCTAAATACAAGAAATGACTTCAAAGGTGCTGGGAAACCTAAAAGATGCTATGCATCTACTAGGCCCTACCTTTGAAACTTTGGTAGTCCTATGCTGTCAAATCTTTTTAAAACAAGTCATTGCTTTCCACCTTGTTGGAAAACTCTGTTTCCTTTGTTTTTTTTAGTATCCCTGTACAGTGCTGAGCTTATACTTCCAGGAACTATGCAATAAATGAAGAATAAAAGCTCAGTTCTCTGAGTGGCAGGATTTGATGGGTGACTTTAATTCTATTTGTGTATATTTTTAAAATTTCCCATTGTGAACATTTGTAATAAAAATAAAGTTTTCAAAACTTTATAAATATCTGGGAGAAAACTAGAGGTCAGAAATCTCTTATCTACAGTTCTAAAATTCAGAAGTCTCTGAATATTGAAAGATATGCATATTTTTTTCCTGATAGTTCATTTGGCAGAATTACCTGACCTGAAATGATGCAAAGCTATTTATAGTCTTTATTAACCCCCTTACTTGAATATTCATATGTTTTCCAGCAGAAATATTAATATAGTTGACTATGAACTATTGTCATAGTATCACTGGGGATATTATACTGTATATGACTTCTGTTATGTTTGTAAAATCTGGAAAATTCTTATGTTGAAGATTCATTAGTCCCCAGAAATTTTTTTGAAGTGTGTATATGTGTGTATATGAATACATACATATATATGTGTCTAGATACACTCTTGCATAACACTTATATAGAAGGTTCTGGAAGGGTACATTCAAAACTGTCAACAGTAATTCTTAAAGAAAATATAAGATGGGGAACCAATGAGAAAGTACCTTACACTTCATATTCTTCAGTATTTCTAATACCAAAATAAAATAATTTTTCTTTTCAATGCAAGAAGATAGAGTAGAATTGAGTGGAAAATTTCTTGTATTTAAGAATATAGTGACAGTATTAATTTTAAAAGATGATTTGTCCACTTCTATGCCTTTACATATTAGCTCAACATTACTGACTACTGACAAGGACCCAGAAAAAGTTATACATAGGACAGACAGCCTCCTGCCTTTTGGATAGTGGCAGGGAATTTATATCAGCAAAAACACCAATTTGAGTGAAAAAAAAATAAAGGTACACAAAAGTATGACGAGCAAATGAAACTCCTCTTATTAGTGATGGGTTTGGCATGTTTTACGAAGTCTGTATGATTACTCATCCCCTGTACATTTGCAGAAGTTCTTTAACAAAAGCCAGATGCATACGTAGTCAGGGGTTAGTAGGTGGATGGGAAGATTAAACCCAGTGAGAGTTGGAGCATTGGTTTGTAGCTGTGTTGGCTTATCAACAGGCTACTGTTCTGAGTCAGCCTATAGGATGGCTTCCCAGGGTAAGTCTGATTTTGCTTTTCGGGGTGGCAAAGGAGCTCTTACTAGTTGCCTTTTGCATTGGGTTGTGTCTGCATTTTTTCTGTGAGAAGGGCATTTATCAGATTCCAGCATATTCTGGTGTTCCTGTTACTGACTTTTATAGCTTTGCCTCACCTCCCCTTAATTTTTAAAGTCTAATGCCCAAGTGCTGAAAGGATTTGCAAAGGGAATTGTAAAGGTCACATGTAAGTTCTGTGGCTGGTGTATGGAGAAAAATACGTTTGAACTAGTGCCCTTCCTGACTCTTTTAAAGAGGAGGTTTTTAATGAACTATTGTAGCACACTTTATGTGCTTGTTTATGACCTTGAAAATAGTTCAGATTTTGCTGAGTGGCCATTACTGATGCTTTATGACATGTAATAATGGTTTCAACCTGAATTTCTTTTTCTTTTCTTTCTTTCTGTTTTATTTTTTGCGCTGAAATAATGTCATGCAGCAGTCAATATGAGCTTCATTTTCCTTTTCTTTTAAAGGTACTTGTGAAAACTTTAACATTAGAATAAGTCCCTGGATTTTGACTGCAGAGAATATTGACTCTTGGGGTCAGAAGTGAGGATTTGCCAGGCTCTTACAAATGAGCTTTTTAGTAATTGCTGCTGAAATTATAAGAACACTGCTTTTCCCACTGGATGGTAAATGCCCCTTTTCATTAGCTATAGTACTAGGAACAAAATCATGTGATTTTTTTTTTTTTTTTTAAGTTTAACCATAACCACTTTTGAAAGGCAGTTTTCATTTTGTGGCTCTTTTTTTTTTTTTTTTTTTTTTTTTTTTTTTTTTTTTTTTTTTTTTTTTTTCCTTCCTTGCAGTGTCTAACACAGTGGAGGACTTTATTATCTTCTTACATCTTTTTAGGACACTGTATTCCCTGCCACCTTCCTCTCCAGCTCAAAGTGGTCACATATTGGGGCTGGAGCTTGTCTATAGCTGATAACATATCCAACAGGCAGTGATCTGTGTTTGGGGCCTCAGCATAGAACTCAACCTGAAGATTCCCATTCACTAACATCCAGCCCGTGAAAGAGAACATTGATCTACCCTAAATGCAGAGCTATTTCAAGAAAGACTGGCATGTAAAAACGTAAAAGGGAGTTTCACCTGATATTATAAAAAATGAAAACATTTCATTGGACCTTTAAAAATATAAGCACATGCCATGGATGTCCAGTAGAAATACGTACACCCTTTGGAATCTGAAGCCCTGTGGAAGGTCTTATGTGAAGTTATGTGCTCCAACTTTCTGGGGTATCTGTAGTTCTTTAATATTTAGGGTGGGGCAGGGGTTTTAAAAATGTCTGTAATCCAAATGGTCAGCTTTCATGCTGATGTAAGCAAGGGTGCATTATGGAGTAGAATGTGAGCTAAAATGTGAGGCTTTAGGAGATGCCCACCTTGCTGAAGCCTACACCGTGGCACTGTGGCATCCAATCCCGTCAGATCTCAGAAGCTAAGCAGGGTCAGGCCTGGTTAGTATTTGGAAGGGAGAACACCTGGGAACACCAAGTGCTGTAGGCTTGGGAGAAGGACCTGGCAACCCACTCCCAAAAATCAATCTGCTATTGAAAACCCTATGAATAGCAGAGAAGCACTGATAATAGTGTTTTGCCTGTTGTATGTAGGGTCACTATGAATCAGAAACCTAACAACAGCAGCCCTGCTGAAAGTGAATTTAAACCCTGTTCTTGGACCTTGCTTCTAGTCCTCTTTGGGAAGGCGATCCTCTGTTCTGTGTGTGAGTTCTGGTTTGGTAGAAAGTTCATGGGGTTCACTCCTCAAACACAGCCTTTCTAGGCATGCTTCTGTGGGTATAAAAACGTGAAGCACTATGAAGTCTGAGAAGAGTTCTTGCCCGGGGATAAGCTGGGACATTGAATGCATCAAGGCACACACACAGGAGCTTTGAAAGGGATCGGAATCTTGGTGGAAGGCTCAAGTCCCACCAGGAAATTGTTAGAAACAATTGTCTTTTTCAGTAAAAGAAAAGGAAGAGTAAAATATTGTGGAGACCAGCACTTGAATGGCACCAGACATGTAACCCTGTGACTTTTCCAATGTGTTCTGTCCCCACTACCACCTTCTAGAACCTATAAGAACTTACCACACAACATTTTTTTTTAACAGAAAGGAAAATCAATTATCAGTTATTTGAAAACAGGTGATTACCTGTATGGTTTACTCAGCTGCTTGATTTTGTCCTGTTGCCTTTATATTTCTTAGTGTTTCTCAGTAGCTCTTCAGAGGTGACAAAATAGGAAATACCAGACAGCTTTTTACTCTGAACTGTTTGTTGACCTTAGAAAATTTAACTTACGTAGAGATTGACAAGATTCATTTCACATTTTGGAAGAGAAAATTCAAGATTGGGCTTAAATACACACAAATATATTACATGTAAATTGATACATATCTGTGTCAGCATATATGTTATATCTATATCTGTATGTATCTTCCACATAATTTAATAAACTCTCAAATCTGTATGTGCAAAAAATCTTAAAATAACTACTGAAAGAAATAGAAGAGAGAGTAGTAGGCAGTCTTTGTGACACTTTAATGTGTATATTTACTACTTTAAAATACTCAGATAGGAGCTTTGTTTTATGTAGTTAATTTTGGTGGTGTAATATTTGAAAAGGTGATGGACAAAAGGACAAGAGGCAATTCTTGAAGCTGTAATTTGCAGGAGACTAATAATGCAAGCCCATTTTCTTTTCTAAATGTACTATTTATATAATTTATATTCTTAACAAATCTTAGAACTAGAATGAAAATAGTAATTAATCTTAAGGGTAAGAAATGTTGCAGCTATGCCAAATTTGGAAACTTTAAGAAATTTTCTAGGTTAAGCACAGCCTTGTTGAATATTCTCATTTGTATGTCATAGAGTACAGAGCTGAATAGATACCATGTGCTCAGTTAAGTGATCGAGTCAACTTGATAATACTTTATTTTTATCTCAGAAAGATATATTGAATTTAGAAGTAGCAGGCCAGTTATAAAGACGAGTTAAGATAAATAGGACAAGTAGAATAGTACACATAGCAAGGAGCAAAGAGAAAAGACTGGAAGGAACAAAAAAGAAATTCCTTTAAATATAATTTTAGGAATCATGAAAAAAAGACTGGAAGGAAAAACAAAATGTTTGCATGTGAAGATGATGAATGATGTTTATTTTTTATATATTTTTTGTTTGCCTTTAGTTTTCAATAGTGAGCAGATGTATTATTTGGAGCGTTATTTAGATATATATTAAGCTTTATATAATTCTTTGTTAAATCTCAAGTTAATGAATTCATTATAAATATGATACACATCTAATATGATGTTGTGGTGTTACCTCACATCTAGTAGCTTTGAGATGAACTTATATTCTAACAAAATTCCCTTTTTAAAATAAAATTTTATGTAGATCTTCAATACAGTCAATTCTGCTATAGTATAACACCACAAGACTGTGCAAAATCATGCAGTAGCTATCACAGGGTTTATAGCAAAAATCAAATTAGGAGTACAATATTTAAAAATTTTTTAAAAGAAAAATTAGGAACCTAATAAAAATAGTAGGCAATTTTACACCTGTTACATGGTTGGTTCGTCAATGCATCAGTATAATAAACTTGGTACTCAGCCTTGAATAAGACCTGGAGGTTGCTTGTGGAAATGACCTCAGAAGTGTTACAGCTTTTGAGTTATTAGGAAGTGGTACAAGAAAGCTTATCAGAAATTGGCTGAAGAGTTGTAGCACTCAAAGTGGATGCTTAAGGTTCAAAACACATGGTAAACTGAGCTAGCCAGGAGATATTTGAAGTGTGTGCATTTGTGTTTTCTACACTGCTTGTGTTCACCTAGTATTTCTTGTGGGCAAAATAATGCATAAGCAAACCAATAGTCGTTGAGGTTATGCTGAGGTTGTTCCCTAACACTTGCATTCAAGCAAATTTGTGTTTTCAAAATATCATTTTGGCAGAATTGACTGCATATGAGAGATGAAATGTAGCTACACTTGTTCAAGGTATGACAAGAGCCTAGTTTGGAACCAACCTTTTCTTGTCTACCCCTGGGGTTCCCTTGAGCACCGCTGTGTGAGATAAACTTCATCTTCCTTTAGTTCATGACCTGGAACACATACAGGACAGTATTTTTCTTGTGCATTCGGTCCTGCCTGTGTATTCTTCGTTAGCTAATGACTGGTGGCATGCCAAGTTCTTCAGCTTTCATAATTTTTAATCCCATTGCCAGATGAGCTGTCCAGTCAAGAAAATGGCCCATGATCTTTTTTTTTAATGTTTAAGACCTGTAGAAATCTCAATTATGAGATTTCGATATGCTTGAAACTTTGTGTTCCCCCAAGCTCTGTATCAATTAGTTTTATTAAATCATATTTCTGAATTAAAGCCCCCAATGGTGATCATTGTGAGATGATGTAATTGTTATAGAGCCTTATAAGTGTTGATTTTGCGGGGTGATTGTCTTGTAGGTTTTACAATGTCTTTTTTATGAAGGCTGTTGAGAGAAGTGTCTCTGGTTTCAATACCACAAATGACTGTACTTCTACACAATTCTGGGTTTTTACTTTATGGATATAGTTAGTCATGTAACTGATCATATCTTCTTCCTCTTTATGGCCACAGACATGCTTGCTTTGACCCACACGTATTTTTCTAAACCAAAAGAAAACCATCTGCCTACATGGGAATGAGAAGATTTCGCTCAAGTGTGTTTAAATTACCAGCATCTATTGAAAAATCAGGTCTGGCCACCTTGGGCTCACATGTCTCCATGGCAACTGTGGGATCCAATAAAGAAGTGTCACCATTTTCCATAAAATAGAACAGGCTTTCTTCAGATTGCTTTACTCCTTAGCTTTACCTTCCCTCCCCTTGAATATTTTGGACTCTAAGCCTTCTGGCTTAAAAAGCAATTTGTTACCTCAAGAAAAGGTGTAGACTCCTCTTTCTATTTGGGTACCAGTCTTATTCCTGAAGCCATTTTATTTTTATCTTACTTTTTCTTTTATTGTTTTTCCTTCATCTACTTATATCAATTTCCTGTTGTTTCATCTTGGAATGCTGCATTTTTTAAATAAAGTTTTGAAGTCCTTTTAAAAAGAAATAAGTATCAACAGGTGAAAGTAGGAGAGTGACTTTTTACCTCCAGGCCATTTTATTTTTGTTGTTTGCCTGACAAGTTTTAAGTGATTTCAGCTTTTGTTCTGGCCTCTTTTTGAGTGTACTTGATTCTAGTATCATTCAGCATTCTGAAATTCTTTATGGGTTTAGTTTTTAATAATTTTAATTATCTGGTTTTTGCCTGCCTGCCTTTCTTCTCTCTCTCTCTCAAGATTCTTTATGGAGACTCTGAGAAAGTATGAGGCATTCAGTACAAAAAGTTGTTTTATACCCAAGATTGGTTGAGTTTCCATGTCTTTCACCAAGAACTGAAGAGTTAAGTAATTGTTCATTTAGCTCTGAGAGCAATGATTTCAATGCTGAATTCCCTTAGAGGTACCTAATTTTTGCAAAGGGCCTCAGGAAATATCATTCAATGCCATGTATATGGGCAGTGCCTTGGCTCCTAGCAAAATTATCAGAGAAGACAATAATTGCTGGCTTGGAGACCTGCCATTCTGAGCCTTACTCTTAGGTGTGTTTAGTGTAGCCTTAGTATTGTTGAAAACAATACTCAGTTGATCAATATGTAGAATCATTAATTTTCCCATACAATTCAGAAATTCCCTAGTTCCATGAGAAAGCTGGAGACTCAACTAAGAATGGGTTGACATTCATCCTTGGATGGTTTTACCACATTCTGTTTTCCTCCTCATGTCTCCATGATGCTGAAATTGCCACTTGCCCTGTTGTTGTTGTTGTTGTTGTTGTTAGGTGCTGTTGAGTCGGTATCCGACTCATAGCGACCCTCATAGGGTTTTCAATGGCTGACTATTTCGGGATTGCCTTGGGAGTGGATTGCCAGGTCCTTCTCCCGTTTTTGCGGTGCTGGGAATTGAACTCGGGTCCTCAGAGACTGCAGCACAGCGCTCTACCCACTGAGCCAAATCCCAGCCCACTTGCCCTGTACTGTTCCGTTTTCTTGATATGTAACACATTTAGTTATTTAGTGCCATGTATGACTACCCCATCCCAAGTGATCTTGCTCGTTAAGCATATCTCCCTCTGTGGCAAGCTAAATTAGATTTCCTTTAATGTCACTCTGTTGAGGGTTGTAAGCTTCCTCAGCAGGAGTGGGGTGTGTGTGTGTGTGTGTGTGTGTGTGTGTGTGTGTGTGTGTGTGCAGGTAAAAAGAACACTGAATTCATTCATTCAACAAATCATTGTTGTTGTTGTTGTTGTTGTTAGGTGCCATCTAGTCGAGTCCGACTCATAGTGACCCTCGTAGGGTTTTGAATGGCTGACTGTTTTGGGATTGCCTTGGGAGTGGGTTGCCACGTCCTTCTCCCATTTTGCGGTGCTGGGAATCGAACTCAGGACCTCAGAGACTGCAGAGCTGAGCTCTACCAACTGAGCTAAATCCCAGCCCAACAAATCATTATCGAGCACTTATTCTGCCAAGAACTATTCTGGTGTTAGGGATAGAACAGTGAATAAAACAGGCAAAATACTGGTATATGCCCCACTGGAGTTTGCATTCTGGTATGGAATGGTAAGTGCTATGAAAAAAAATACTTAAGATTTAATTGACGCTAGTAAGTTAAGCCTGGAGACTATTTTGAACAGAGATATGAATTAACCAAGGAGTGAGCCATGCAGCTGTCTGGGGAAGGGCATTGTGTGGCCCAGGAAGGCAGGAGCAAGAGTAAGATTCCCCAAAGAGAGAATATACTAGTTTGTGAGTTGACTTCTTTTCTTTCAAGTGCTGTCTCTCCTTATAGTATGAACTGGCACTGGTTGCTCAAGTCCTCTTGACTATGTCTGTGAACTCATCTCTGAAATGCCAAGATTTACACTGGAGAAAGACCAGGCCATTCTTACTTGTATCTACTCATTGCCAACTCTGGTCTTTGGCTCTTGGTAAGTGTTCAGTAAATATTTGTGCAATTAATGAGCAGACACAAATGGTTTTAGCAAAATAGAAAGCATGTCCAAAACAGGAACTAGCTGAAATACCTGTAAAATAAGATATGTACACTAATTAAATACCAAAGCCTCATAGATTAGAGACAAAGAAGCTGAGCATGGTAGCACATGTCTGTAATCCTAGCTCTCAGGTGGCTGAGGTGGGAGGATTGATATGAATTTGAGGCCGGCCTGGGCTACATAATGAGACCCTGTCTCAAAAAAAGACAGAGCAGAACAAACCAAAACCAAAAAAAAAAAAAAAAATGGAGACAATGTCTAGTTCTGAAGCATGGATAAAAGGCATTTGTCTTTAGTGAGATTCCACATTTTGTGGAATCCACATTTTGTGACTTATCAACACACATCTACAAATCAATTGGGGACTCTTATGATCCAAGAAGGGGTCCTGAAATTCTTCTGTTTCTCATGGAGGGCAATAGCAAAATGGACTGAGAAACAGTCCTCCAAATCAGCTAAACACTGGTCATGATCCAGAAGGACAGTGGAAGGTAGACTAAGGGAAAAGTGTGTCTTTGTTGTTGTTTCTCTTGTTGTTCACTTGTATATCCCAACTTTTAGGATAGCACTTGTGAGCTCAGAATAAGAGCTTAGCAAATATTAAAGAGGGAATAACAGCAAAGCAAGCACATAGTGTCATACTCTTTCATAAAGCAGTGATGGAGTCACTCTGGAAAGAATCACACATTCTGCCCATATCCTTCCCATGAAGGGCACGTTAGAACTGGGGTAGATTACAAGACCAAAATGACATCAGGGCCAGGCCACATGTTAATGTCTTGTTTCTTTTAACACTTTTGTTATTACTGTCACTTTGTTGTTGTTGTTGTTGTTGTAGTTAGGTGCCATTGAGTTGGTATCTGACTCATACTGACCCTAAGTACGACACGTGAAACACCATTGTTACTGCTTCTCTGCTATTCATAGGGTTTTCAATGGCAGATTGTCTGTTGGGAGTGGGTTGCCAGATCCTTTTCCCATACTCTCTCTTTCATGTAGCAAAATTGAGGTTAGAGCTAGTGAGTGACAGAGCCTGGTAGTATGATTTCAGGGATATGTTCACAACTCCTAGAGTATGTTATTTACAGAGGGGAGAAACTAGCTATTATGGAAACAGAAGTATGAAGAAATTCTCTTAGACTCAATGGACTCTTGATAGTGGTGTTGGTAACTGATAATCCTTTTGGGGGAAGTGGTTTCTTTCACATATAACAGGTGTCAGATGGAAAGAAAGGTCCACTTGGTTATTCACACTCCTGGTTTTCTTATATCCCCCAAAGACTGCTTTGGCTCTATGTCTTGAGAGTTTATCTGGTTTTCTGAAAGCCATTTGCAGCACCTTCCTAAAGGCAATCCTTGTTTTGATTCTGATAAGGTGTGGGTATTTTATAACTGCCCTATTCCTGTTCTACATGCTTCACAGCCTGTCAGCTCTTTCTCTCACATTCATGGGTAATGATGTGCCAGCAACGTTATCCTCTCATCAGCCTCTACTTTTCCCTCCTGTCCCTGTGTCATGAACAAATTCCTCTTCTTGTTCTAGAACAACTGGATTTCCTACTGGTTATTTTCATTGTAGGTGGAAGTTGTGGCAGTTGAACTCATTAACTCTTCTCTTTTTGCAGAAGAACAAATTTAAAGGTGAAAGGAGGCTTGGTGAATTTGGCACAGTCACTTGGGTTCAAAGGGGATTGTTGGCATCCCTGTATTTCTCTTTCATGTATGCTTTTAAATGAGGAGAACATTGTGATTTTTGTGGATGGTGCTGTGTAGATAGCAGCGATGAGCAGATATCCTGGCTTGCTTTTTGGGAAAGATGAAAATGGTTGTGTTTCTCATGACTTTATTTTTCCAGAGCAGACTGTATGGCAGTATCATTCTGGCAAATACTGGCTTCTATGGAACATTTGAAAGAGTGACGGTGAATGTTCTGTCTATTACCATGGCTGAGGAATCAAAACAAGATATTTTCCACACATTTCCTCGAGTACTCATGGATGTATTCCAGTATGTTAGTTTTATGTTAGCTCCTAGATTGCATGAAGAATTTAAAATAAACTATTACTGACAACATAATTATTAAGAAGAGTTGAGTAGAATATCATATACCATTTTCCTCTTTTTTCCCTAGTAATGTTGTGCTTAGAACAGTGACATAGATAACTGAGTATAAAAACAACTCAAAAATGTATGTTCTAGCTGGGCATGATGGTAAATGGCAATAACTCCAGCACTGTGGAGACTGAGGCCAGAGGATCTTGAGTTTGAGGCCATTCTGCACTACATAGTGAGACTTTGTCTCAAAAAAAAATTATGCTCTCAGAGTCTTGTTATGGACCTGATAGTACTGACAATAATATGTAATATCTTTTTAGCTTTTAATAATAAATTGCATTCTCACCTAAGAAAAGAACAGATATTGATGTTAAAAAAGAATACACCATTCACAGCCCCCAAACCATCATAACCCATCCCCGGCAATATTTCTTATATTTTTGTGTGATTAATGGGAATAAATAATATAGAGTATGAGTGTTCAAGCAGAGAATTCTGAGAATTGACTTTTTGTACCGGAGCTTTATCTGGACAAACATCCTTCTAGAGTGTCTTGGGTATCTAAGAATGTGGCAGAGTGGCCTACACATAAAATATTCAGCAATGTTGCTGTTTTGGAGGAGTCCTTTGGTGATGCCATGTTATCATCAGATCATAGTGACAGCAAGGATGGTAGTGGGAGTGGTGATAATGTTAATAATAATGGCTACAATATATTGAATGCCTACATTTAAAGTTCTGTGCCAAGTGCATGGCAGGCATTATTCCCTGCGTTAACCCATAACCTTGAATTTGGGATTATTCTTACCCCATTTTGCAGATGAAGAAACTGAAGCTTAGAATTGTTGAATGATTTTCTCCTGAGTTCGCAGCTAAAGAGAGAGGAGGAGATTGTATTTGAACTCAATTCTTTCTAACCCTAGAACCTGGGCTCCAATATCTCATTCTTACCATATCCTTTCCAGAAGTAACAAAGTCATGCCTGAGATATTTCAGTAGCCTGTTACCTACTTCCCTGTTTCCTTCGTCTTTCCTCATCAGATCTTTAGCCTGAAGCCAGCTTTCTACAGGATGAAACTCTTATCAAAGGTCTCTGTTCCTTCCTTCTTTGCCTGCTGTGTACCTCTCAGTCTTCAGGACATCTCCTCCCTGGGATTTTTCCTTTGAATTTTTGGCAGTTCATAGGCAGCTACTTAAGTCCTTCAGTGATTCCTAACCTGTGGTCCAAGCATTCAGTTGAGTTTTGTGTGTATACCTCTGTGAATTTTCTCTTCAAAGAATCTGTAGTTTTCATACTAGTCTCAGAAAAGTATTTCTCCAAAATGTTAAAGGTATTATTGTTGGTAGTATTCTGTTGTTGTTGTTGTTGTTGTTGTTGTTGTTGTTGTTGTTAGGTGCTGTCAAGTCCGGTCCATCTCATAGGGAATCTATGTACAGCAGAACGAAACACTCCTCGACTCTGTGCCAGGAACATGATCTTTCTTATGTTTAAGCCTAATGTTGCACCCACTGTGTCAATCCATCAAGTTGAAGATCTTCCTTTTTTTTCATTGACCCTCCACTCTCCCAAACATGATGTCCTTTTCCAGGGATTAGTCCCTCCTGACAACATGTCCAAAACACATCAGAAGCAGTTTAGCCATCCTTGCTTCCAAGGAACACTCTGGTTGCACTTCTTCTGTAACAGATCTGTTAGTTCTTTTGGCAGTCCATGGTATACTCAATATTTGTCTCCAGCACCATAATTCAAAAGCATCAAATTTTCTCCTGTCTCCTTTATTCAATGTCCTTACCCTCCTACAAATAGTGGATACCTAGAGGGAAGGAGTGTATCTTATTCATATTTATTTCCCTGAATGGATTTAATAATATATTTTTGAGTATCTAAATAGATAAACATATTTACTTCTGATACTATGGAGTGACATAAGCTGCATGTTCAGACATAGGATCTGGATTCAGACTGTGCCTTAGATTGAATTCTTGTTTTCAGACCCTTTGGTGGGTGATATAATCTCACAAAGCCTCCCTCGTTCTCATTGATGAAGGGACATCATAGTAGTATTAAAGTTAAAGGGTTGTTACTGAAGATTAAAATAAGATACTACATGGGAATGCTTAATGTGGAAACACACAGGAAAACAAGGGGCTGGCAGGGAAATGCTTAATGTGGGAACGCATAGCATATTTTCTGTATTTAGCTGCTATTGTTACTTAAGAACCTTTTAAAGGGTTCCAAGGAAGAGATTCTCATGATTTTCCTTTTAACTATCACAGAAATATTAAAACTTTCAGAGCAAAAAGAGTTTTCATGCCCCTCTTGAGTCCTAAAGGCTTTGAGTCACCATGCAGTCTTTAGTCACAGTGGCAGGTGCAGGAAACTACATCGGCGAAATGTTGTTCTTAGACATTTTCTTTCCCCATGGCTGTGACCCTGGCCATACAGTGGCTCAGGCTCCACAGATGGACATCCAAATCACCAGCTAGTGGAAATTTTGTGATGTGGGCACTCTGCCCCCGTGGATTTAGACATATGTTTTTTGTGTTTAAATCAACAGAAAAAAGTGCAGCTGCAGACACCCCTCTGCATAATTGTTGAAGTAGCCCTTTTCCTAGCATGTTCTCAAGCCCCCAATTTCCGGGCCTGTCACTTCCTATATTCCATGTGTGTCGCAGGTGAGTACAGTAGGTCAGATAAAAGGCAGAGTTTGACGGGCACTGTCATTTCTGGACACAGCAATAATTAATAGTTTTACTTAGATCAGGACATTGCAAGTTATTCATAGCAACCCTGCCACAGAGGCCACATGGGCAAGAAGGAGCCTTTAGAAAGCTGCCTCCATTGAATGCTTCTGATCTCTGGCCTACTGCTATGCACTAAATACAGAAAAGGTAGCCCACAATTTTTTTACACAGAATACATTGTGAGCTATATTTCATTGACATGAGGAGAGAAATTCTTCACTTATACTTTTCCTGTAGGGGTGTGTGTGTGTGTGTGTGTGTGTGTGTGTCTACCATTTCTTTTTATCACTTGTAACTGTGTGACCCTGGCTGAGTCACTTGCAAATATTCTTTTTAAAAATTCTTAATAATGAATAGCACCTTTAGTTAAAATAATACAAAGCTGGAATCAACCTGAGTATCCTTGCACTTGTGAAAGGATCAGTAAGCTATGGTTTATCCCTACAACAGAATACTAACTAATAATAAAAAGCTTCAAGCTGCTGACACCTGCAGCTACATGGTGACATCTCAAATCCAGTTGCTAAGGGAAAGAAATCAGATTCCAGAGACTATATGTTATATGATTCCATTTATATGACATTCTAGGAAAGGCAAAACTATAGGAACAGAAAACGAATACGATTTATGGGAGTTGGGGGTGGAGGAGGTGTGGCTACCAAGAAGCAGCACAAGTATACTGTGTACTGTGGTACACTAGGACTAGGACTAGGATAGGAACTGTCCTATCTTGATTTTGGTGGTAGTTACCTGACTCTGTGCATTTCAGAAATTTCAAACCTCAAACCTCACAGAACCATACACCAAAAAATATGAGTTTTAGTATTTATACATAAAAATAAAATAATAAAAAAGGAAAATAGCATTTTCCCAGCATGATCACAGAGAAGGGTTGCTTTGAAAAGGGCAGTACATGTCATTTAACTTCTGTAAGTTTAATTTAAATCTCCTACATATTTACTGCCTGCAGCTGTAGCCCTGTGGCATCTGATCCCATCAGATCTCGGAAGCTAAGCAGGGTCGGGCCTGGCTAGTACCTGGATGGGAGACCGCCTGGGAACACCAGAAGCTGTAGGCGTGGGAGAAGGACCTGGCAACCCCCTCCCAAAAATCAATCTGCCATCGCAAACCCTATCAACAGCAGAGAAGCACTGACAATAGTGTTTCCCCTGTTGTACAGAGGGTCGCTATGAGTCGGATACAGACTCGACGGCACCTAACAACAACAACAACAACATATTTACTGACTACTTGCTATAATGCACTACTTTATGAGAAACCTTTTAGGAACCTGATCCATGCCCTCTGTAGTATAACACTCTCCTTTGGTAAATGTGTACAAAAAACTATAAGACAATTTTAAGGTTATAATTACATTGTGAGATGTTAGAGGAGGATAAGATATCTAGTTAAGATCGGGAAAGATTAGTTTTATGAAAATGAATATTTTTCAATAAATAATTTTAAAGGATGGGTAGATCTTAAAATTATTTTTAGTAGAAGCATAGCATTCCTAAAAGCATTTTAACTGAAGTATAACATTCCTAAAAGAGGCACACCAATCTTACATTGCCTTATGTTACCTCACAATGCCTAATGAATTTTCACCAAGTAACTAGCATGTAGTCTGTAAGCTAGAACTTCACCAGCACCCTCATGCCTCCTCCTCCTCCTCAGTCCCTCCTCTGTGTGTGATGGCTCTCCTGACTTCTACTCTATAGATTAATAATGTCTGAATTTTATTTAAATTTATGCAAATTGAATCATACACCATGTACTCTTCACAACTTATCTCGTTTAAATTCTCAAAGAAATTTCATTGTACAATTGCATCACTATTCATTCCATTGGTGAGCATTCAGTTTGCCTAAGGTTTGCACTATTATGAGCAATGTTGCCATGAATGTTACTGCTGTATGCTTTTTGGTAAATATACATTTCTGTTCCATATGTACCAAGAAGTGGAATTACTTGATCGCTAGGGATGCTCATGTTAAGCTTTGTTAGATAATAAGAACCATTTTCCAAAAGTTTTTAAGTGAATCTATACACTCAGCAATAGCTTTATAAGCATTCCATTTGCTCCATTTCTCACCAACTCTTACTAATACATCTCTCTTTTATTTTATTGAAGAGTGAGTAGGGTTTTGGAGAGAATAGGATGGCAACTGCCCAGAGGGTGCTCCAGGTAGGACAAGAACCTAAGCAAGAATATACAGCTAAAGTTAGAGTTAGAGAATGAGTAAGGTGTTTAATTAGAATCATTATAATATGTAAGTCTCGAAAGGCAAGGTGGCCCTTGCTTACCAGTCTAAAAGACATCAGGAATTCTTTCATTTTTTTAATTAATGGCTCATTAATTTTCTTAAAGCAATTGCATGAGAATAGCAAGACCTTGCTTTACAAAGGGTTCTGTGGTCATAGGTATAAGATGTATAGGGGAAGGTAGGCAGAAGAACTTAGCACTCCAGACCAGAATTGAATCTTGTCAGAATAACTATGAGGACAGAGCAGATGCAGTTTGATTATTGACAGATAAGATATGATAAGTGCCTGCTCTGTGGAGGGGTAGGAGGAAGGAAGAGTGAGAGTGCCTCTGAATATGGCGGTACCTTAGCCAGTAACATCGGAATTCACTGTTGTCCTTCTTAATGTCTTGAGTGACTTATATTTGCTATCTCTATTTCTTCCTTTCCTTTCTGCTCCTTATTTTTGATGCTTTTTTATTATTAAATACATCTTTCACATAGAAAAGTATCTAAAACCCATCATTTTAGTGAACACCACTAAAATGGATGACTGTACCTACTGTCCATCATAAATTTAGAATACCAGGAAGCTCATTACTGATTTTATCCTCTTCTTCACCCCTCCCCACAGAGTACCATCCTCCTGGATTTTGTTCTAATCCTTTCTTTGCTTTTCATTATAGTTTACCATCTACAAATCCACCTCTAACCTGTGCTTTGAATTTTAAGTAAATGGAATAATATGGAAATATTCTACATGCCTTGTTTTTTTTTTCACTCAACATTTGACTTCATCCGTTCAGAGGCATGCAGTCATGGTTCATTTGTGTCCACTGTTGTGTTGTGGGCAATTGTGTCAGCAGTCATCACTTTATTGACCTGTTCTCTCTTAATCTTTAATCCCTTGGCACACTGACCCACATACTAAAGCAGACTCAAGTACATCCATGAACTGTGTCCCGCAGATCTAAAAGTTGTCAATAAACATGATGAAATTTTTGTTTAATAATTTAATGTTTATCCAGACTTGGGACAGGACTTGGAACCGTTGTTGTTGTTGTTGTTGTTGTTTGTTTGTTTGTTTGTTTTCTGTGTGGGAGATCTGCTTATTTTACAGTAGAGTTTTTCAATCTGGTACAACTGGCATTTGATATCAGATATTCTTTCTTCTGAGGCTGTCCTCTGCATCAGAGGTTGGTTAGCCACATCCTTGGCCTCTGTTCAGTAGGTACCAGTACCACCCACCTCCCCATCTGTAAAAATCTAAAGTGTCTCCTGGCATTGTCCAGTGTCCCTTGAGGACAAAGTTGTCTCTGCTTGAGAAATACTGTTCTGAACCTTCCTTGCCTATGGCTGTAACCTTTGTCTTACTTCGCTGCTGACCCATCTCAGCCCCAGGTTGGTGACTATGAGCGTGGATATTTACTTTTGTCTTTGACCATGGATTTTTCCTCTCCTGGAGATTGGCTGTCTCTGGTTGCAAGTGCCTTAGCAGATTCACCTGGTGCTGGGGCCTGTTTCTGTGTTCTCATGGACTGCAGGTCTACTCTCTGCCTGCTGGCAACTCTCTTGCCCTAACCCTCTCAGAGCCCAGAGGTTGTCTTAACTTCATAGGTCTGATGAGATCACAATGCTTCTTGTATTTATAAGTTGCTTTCATTTCCCCCAAGCCATAAGAAGGAAGGAAGGAAAGAAGGAAGGAAGGAAAGCAAAGCATGTATTTTTTGAAAAAATGTCAGCTAAAAATCTAAGTAAATACATGTTAACAAATTAAAGTTAAAAAGCCAGTGAGTTATAAGATGTACATATTTGAAATACACATTTCATAGCATGGGTGATACCTTGATAATAATTCGGGCTTAAAAGTTACAGAAAATATGCAGAATGGTAAAATGCTAGAAACTTTTAACTTTTAAAGTAAAAAGTTTAAACATTTAAATTAAAATATATTTAGATAGTACATTGATCTCCCATGTCTTTATGTATGGATTTTTTTTTTCAAATACAGATGGAATCTGTACCTGAATCCCAAAGCATTGTAAAGTTGGCTCCATCTAGTGTATGAAAATACTATATAGCTAGAGGGAAAAATCTGTACAAGGAATGTCTTTTAGTATTTCATCATGAAATTGGAAGAAATAGAATAAAACAAAACTAGACCATTAACTAAATTTGTGCCCCAGAGTGTATCATTGGCAGCGCAATCTTCACCCCTTGGGAGGAGAGATATTCATGATTGAAGCGTCACCCTCAGGCATGCCTGACATTTTGTCCTAACAGGCTTGCCTTCCTTCCTGGCTTGAGGTCTTGTTTACAGGCACTGTCAATAATGCTGTGTGTCACTTCCATTGTGATATTCTCCATCTTTCTTGGCCAGGTCCCCACTTTTCCTGTGTGGAATCGTATCTGAGAGTCATGTTTATTTTCCACAGCTAGTGAGTGCGATTAGGACTGGGCTTGCTTCCTATGAATTCAGAGCCCTATGTGGTTTTATTTTATCGGCCTGAAATTCTTTATAGCAATTAGTGCCTCACTACAATAGAGTAGGCCACTATTTCTGGGTTGTGTATAATCTTGTCTCCACTGAAGGATTTTGGCACATGTTTTACTTCTCTCAATCAGTGTTTCCCAAATTTTAGCCATTCTAATGCTAGCTGCATTATTTTTGTCCCTAGATGCTACATAAGGCTTAAAATATTAAACATATATTTCAAAGGAGATATAATACATGGAAGCCACAAGTGGAAATCCGTAGAAAATGAATATAATGAAGTTGAAAGAAAATTACTAGATTCTTACAGGGTACATTGTCTGGAACAGCCAGAGTTAGAGTCTGAGATTTTTGGTAACAAAGGGCAAGTGTTGAGGGATTGAAAACATTAACATCAGGGACTTTCCTTTGAGATGAAAGAGTTTTGAAAGGGCCTTTTTCACTGTGTGACTCCATGGTTATTTAATGTGGAGTCTGTGCGTCTTGATTTGAAACTGTCTTAAATCCCACATTTAGAAACTTTGCTCAAGATTTACTGTCTTTGCCAAGGGCATCCATCTTTCCCCCAAAATTTCCAAAGACTTTGTTTCCCCTAGAAAGCCTTTTTGAATACTTCTTTTCTCTTCTGAGAATTTCTTTACATCTTCTCCCACTACCAAGTGCAAATTGTTGATAGGTTGGGTTCCTCTTTTTTTTTCCTTCTTTATAGTTTTCCATTATTGCTCTTGCTAACCCAGATTAAGTTATGTAAGAACAAATCTTGTTTCTTCTTTATCTTTCTTTCTAGTGATTGCCATTAACTTGTGATTAGTATAAATATTCAGGGAAGTCTGATTTATACCCTGTTTTATTTTTTTTAAGTTGGTCATAATAAGAAGTGGCCAGAAAAACACCATGTTTAATTAATCAATCATCTAACCCACTGAGTAGTTGTCAAGTGTCTCTTTTGTCGAATTATACATGGTTAAAGAATGAAGTGGTGAACTGAACAGACATGGTCCATGACTTCATGGAATTCAGAGTCCAGTGGAGGGGTGAGGGTATAGACAATAAAGAGACAACTCTATCACCAGGAATTAGTTTGCCTTTGGGATGTACCATACATAAACTTGAAATTGAGAGCCAACAGAGAAAACTGTGGGCTCTGGAGTTGCAAACCCAGATCTGTGGCTCAGTAATGTCTTCACTTTGGGTAAGTCACCTCAATATCTGTCCTTCAGTTTCTTTATTTAAATAAAGAGATTAAATAAATGTAAAGTGTGATATGCAAATATGAGGCACAATTATTAGTGTGACAATATGATGAAGGATTCTCCATGTCTCTTGTCCCTTTCCTTTTAAAAAAATGAAGCAGAGACATGGTCCCTTTTTTTTTTCAATCTCTAACATACCAAGAAATGAAAATTTATTGATCTTTGACCAGAATTAGGTACATACATCTTTGTTATTACAAATGTCATTGTGAATGCTTTTTAAAGATTACAAATCCATGCAGTTTCCAAATTGACTAGATTAATGTTTAATACATAACTGATGATGTGTCCTAACCAGAACAAAACTAGTAACATTGGGTCACTAAGACTCATATCCTTTTTAAGGATATATAAGTATTTCATTTTGTTGCAAGTGACTTTATGTTTTCGTTTAAACCTTTCTTAAAATATTTTATCTACTTTGGTTTCAAAATGAATGTTAACATTTTATAAGCAAAATAAAAACATATTGTAATTTATTAAATTGACAGTAATTTTTAAAAAAAATCTTTGGTACTTAAAAGTCACTTTTTGATATTTTAACTGAAACTTTACTCAATTATGGAACAAAATAAAAGACAAAAATATAAAATATTAAGTTTTAAAGTTAGTATCACTGTCTCTGCAAAGCCCTTTGGAATACCTAAAACAGATAGGCTTATTGCAATTAGTACATATAAATGTTATTAGATGGCCTTGACTCATGTCCAACTCATAAAAATCCTTATAGGGTTTTCAGTGGCTTATTGCACTGTGGTCTCTGATCCCATCAAATCTCAGAAGCTAAGCAGGGTCATGCCTGGTCAGTATTTGGATGAGGGACTGCCTGGGAACACCAGGTGCTGTAGGCTTGGGAGAAGGACCCGGCGACCCACCCCCAAAAAACAATCAGCCATTGAAAATCCTATGAATAGCAGAGAAGCACTGACAATAGTGTTTTGCCTGTTGTACATAGGGTCACTATGAGTTGGACACCCGACTCAGTGGCAGCTAACAACAACAACATAGAAATGTTTTCCTCTCAAGTTTCAATAGGAAGTGTAACATTGTTTTCTTTTTACTGACTGGGCTTGATTTTCTTGCCTAGAATGGACATTTAAAGTCCTAAAATATCCTTAATCAAAGTTCATATTTGGATCAGAATTCTTTCGTTATATCCTTGTCTCAATTCAGGAAGAATTAGTTCTTGTCTTAATAGCTTCATAAAGTCCAATTGTAATGACTATTTTCTATCTAAACTTTCATATATTATGTAAGAATTTAACTGCTGCCATATCTACCATTTTAAAAACAAAAGGCATTGGTTATTCCAGGTTCTGCAACTAACAGAGTAATTTTCATACTTTTGTTCTGGCACATCTGCTTCTCATCTTGTTTTATTATATAAAGCTATCATTTCAGGTTTACCGGTTTCTTCCTCAGTACTAGAATGCTATTTCACAGCCCATACTACTGTGAGAGCTTTTTAATTTTTTGGTGACATGTGAAAGCAATGTCATATCAGCAAAATACCCATATAATGAAGAATTTATAGATTAAATCTTTCTGGCAAAAACTCAGGAGAGATTTAGTTCTTTCTTGTTCTATTGCATACTGTCTAGATAAGTTAGATTTTGCTTCAGCAGCTTGTTCACCAGTTCAATTGAGCTGAACCAGTTTCCAGTAATGTTGCAATTTGAATTATAAATTAGTTTAGCTAAATGAAACACTGATTGAGTTGGTTTGCTGAGCCTCAGAAGATGTTGATCCACTTCTTTGCTGTCAGAATCTTTTCTGAAATACAAATAAGTTTTGAAACAATAGCCAGGTTTTGCATCTGCTAAAATCAGAATATTTTATCACATACTTGTTGGGTTTCTTAGGCATAAATATTCTGAAATGACAACCACCATGAAAAGCCATGACCATTTCATCAACTGTGATGTATTCTCCTAATGTCGTTCTGAAAATTTTCCATAAGCTTTTCAAAACACCAACTTGTAAGTGCTACTGTATCATTTTGACGCCTTTGTTGCCTGGTTTCAGAGTTCTCAAAATGAAGGCATGTAAGTAAATTCAACATTCTTTTCAGAGACATAATGGGACGATAAAGTTTTCTACATGTTCTATCCGTAGCAATCCTGTGGATAGGTCTCATCTCCCAATTTAAAAGCACTACTGTATATATGCAGTCCTATAAAAGCTCACAGTTTGATTATATCTAAATTGTTCAGTTCTGGTCGATTTTGATGTTTATGTTTTACACCAATTTTCTCAAATTCTTTGTTTGTCTATGGAATGATTTCTTCCTGTATTTCTTCAGAAAATAAGCATTTCCAAATGTCTCAAACATGTGAGGAATCTGGGAAATTTTTTATAGGACCCTTGGCACCTGGTATTTTTATTGTCAACTTATCAGTGGCAGAAACTTTTGGATCTAGATCTCTCTGTGTTAGATAACTTGAATAGATTTTTCCCATAAAATATTTCTTTTTATTTTCAGCATCCACTTGTTGAAGATTCTTTATAACCTTCTCCTTCTCCTTCTTGTTCTTCTCTATCTTCTTCTACTCTTTCCTCCCTTACTGCTCTTTCTTCTACTTCTTTTTGACCAGTGTATGTATAATGAGAATCCACTGACTATTGATCATTGTCACAGTCATCATCCATGTCACTCAAATCTTCGTCTTTTTCATGTGATTTCTTCAAAATTTGTTGTGCAAACCCTGGAAATGGAAGATCATCAGGCTTTGTGTTATTTGTTGTTAGGTTCTATCAAGTCGAATCCAATTTATAGTGAACCTATATACAGAAGAATGAAGTACTACCCGGCACTGTGTGCCATGCACTCACAGTCTTTTTATGTTTGAGCCCATTGTTGCAGCCATTGTGTTTCTTCCCATTTTGAGTGGTGCCACATGAGCAAATGGAGGTCCCAGGGGCTTTGCTTCATTCCCATCATTAAAATTGACTCTACTTTGAAGAGGCAACTCTTTCCAGTCATCTTTTGAATACCTTCCAGCCAGGGCATCTCATTTTCTGGTACAATATTTGACAGTGCTTCCCTGTTGAAAAGGTTTTCAGTGTCTTAATTGTTTTGGGAGTGGCTTATTGGGTTCTTCTCATTAGTCTGTCTTACCCTGGAATATCAGCTGAAATCTGTCCACCATGGGTGGCCCTGCTGGTATCTGAGATACCGATGGCATAGCTTTCAGCATCACAGCAACATGCAAGCCCCCACAGCACAACAAGCTGACAGACATATGGAGGCATCAGGTTTTATATGCTTAGGAGATTGTTCAGATGGCATTTTTCCAATGTTATAACTATATGAATTATAGTATTGTATAAAATAGAAGGATAGTAATGTTTGTTTAAAAAAATAACCTACCTGATAACTGTACATAGGGTCACTATGAGTCAGACCTGACTTGATGATGTTGTCAGACCTGACAACAACAACAACAACAACAACAACAACAACAACAACAACCTGGTGACCTTGAGTCGCAGAGACCAAAACTCTCTTATATATCTCACAATTAATTGTTGTTAGGTGCTGTCAAGATAGGTCTGACTCATAACAACCCTACATACTACAGAACAAAACACCACCCAACATGGTACCATGAACATGATCTTTTTTATGTTTAACCCCATTATTGTACCCTCTGTCAGTCCCTGTAGCTGAGGGTCTTCCTTTTCTTCATTGGCCTGCCAACTCTACCAAACATAATGTCCTTCTCCAAGGATTGGTCCCTTCTGACAACATGATCAAAATACATCAGACACAGTGTAACCATCCTTACTTCTAAGAACACTGGTTTCTTCTTCTAGAATGGATCTGTTGGTTCTTTGGGCAGTCCATGGTATATTCAGTATTCATCTCCAGCACCATAATTCAAAACCATCTTCTTTTCCCATCTCTTTTATTCACTGTCCAACTTTCACAAGCATATGATGCAACTGAAAATACCATGGCATGAGTCAGGGGCACCTTCATCTTCAATATGACGTCTTTACTTTGCATCACTGTAAAGAGTTCTTTTGCAACAACCTTTCCCAGTGCAATGCATCTTTTCATCTCTTGACTGCTACTTCCATGGGTGTCGATTATAGAACCTAGTAAACCAAAATCTTGGACAACATAAACCTTTTCTCCATTTATCATAAAGCTGCTTATTGGCCAAGTTGCAAGGATTTTTTTCTTGATGTTGAGGCAGAATCCATACAGAAGGCTGTGCTCTTTAATCTTCATCAGTAAATATTTTAAATCTTCAAGCAAAGCTGTATCATCTATATATCACAGATTGTTAATGAGTCTTCCGCCAGTCTTGATGCCACATTCTTCTTTATAAAGTTCAAGTTCTCAAATTATTTGCTCAGTGTAGAGATTGAAGAGGAATGGTGAGAGGATACAGCCCTGACTCACAGCTTTCCTGATTTTAAACAAAGCACTGTTTCCTTGTTGTGTTCATACAACTGTATCCTGGTGCATGTATAGATTCCTCACGAGTACAATCAAGTGTTCTGGTATCACCAGTTTTTGCAGTGTTATCCATAATTTGTTATGATCCACACAAATGCCTTTGCATAGTCAATAAAAAATAGATAGACATCTTTCTGGTATTCTCTGCTTTTGGCCAATATCCATCTGACATCAGCAATGATGGCCCAGGTTCCACACCCCTTCTGAATCTGGCTTGATTTTTCTCTCAGTTCTCTGTCAATATGCTGTTGCAGTCACTTTTGAATGATCTTTAGCAAAATTTTACTTGCTTGTGATATTAATGATATTATTTGATAATCTCTGCATTTAGTTTGGTCCTACTTCTTGGGAATAGGCACAAATATGGATCTCTTGCAGTCAATTGGCCAGGTAGCTGTTTTCTGAATCTCTTGGCATAGACAAGTAAGCTGCTCCATTGCTACATCTGATTGTTGAAAGGTCTTCGTTGCTATTCCACCAATTCTTACAGCCTTGCATTTTACCAATGCCTTCAAGGCAGCTTCCACTTTTTCCTTTAGTACTTTTGTTTCCTGATCATATGTAACCTCTTGAAATGGTTGATCATCCACCAGTTCTTTTTGGTATAATGACTGTGCATTCCTTCCATCTTCTTCAGATGTTTCCTATATCATTTAATATTTTCCCTGTAGAACTGCTACTCCAGGCTTGAATTTTTTCTTCAATTATTTAAGCTTGAGAAAACAGAACATGTTCTTCCATTTTGGTTTTCTTTCTCCAGCTCTTTGTATATGTCATTACACTATTTGATTTTGTCTTCTCTTGCTGCCCTTTGAAATATTCTATTTAGTTCTTAACTTTGTCATGGCTTCCTTTTACTTTAAGTACTCGACATTTAAGGGCAAGTTTCAGAGTGAAAAAATGTATTTGTAATGAAAAAGTTGTTGGTCTGACAAAATTTTGTCATGTGATCTCTAGCATCATTTCTGTCACCAAGGCCTTATTTTCCAATTGCTGAGCTGCCTTCTTTGTTTTTAGCTTTTTCATTCTAGTCACCAATAATTATCAGTGCACCATGATCGCATGTTTGATCAATTCCAGATTGCAGAAGCTAGCAAAAATCTTCTACTTTTTCTTTTCTGGCCTTAGTGGTGGGTGCATAAATTTGAATAACATATTAACTGGTCATCCTTGTAGCCATATGAATATTATTCTATCCCTGATAGCATTGATCTTGACATGCCTTTTTTGATGGTGAATATAACCCCATTTCTCTTTGTCATTCCCAGCATAGTAGATTATATGGTTATTTGATTCAGAAAGGCCAATGCCAGTCCAGTTTAGTGCACTGATGCCTAGAATGTTGATATTTATGTACTCCATTTCCCATTTGGTGATTTCTAATTTTCCTAGATTCATCCTTACATATATTCAACATTCTAATTATTAGTGGAGGTTTGCAGTTGTTTCTTTTCATTTTTAGTCATGCCATATTAGCAAATGGAGGTCCCAGGGGCTCTATTCCATTCCCATCATGAAGGTTGACTCTCCATTGAGGAGGTATCTCTTCCCCAGTCAATCTTTTGGGTGCTTTCCAATGTTGGGGCTCATTTTCTGGCACAAGAGCTGACAGTGTTCCTCTGTTATTCATACGGTTTCCAAATTGTTTCAGGAGTAGGCTGCCAGGTCCTTCTCCCTAGTCTGCCTTAGTCTGGACGCTCAGCTGAAACCTATCTACCATGGACGTTCTGAAATGTCTACGATGGTGTCTGAAATATTGGTGGCATAGCTTTCAGCAACATGGCAATATACAAACTCCCACAGTACAACAAACTAACAGAGAACTGGGGTCATACCACTTAGTGAATCAAGTCACACACCTAACTACCTGACAAGCAGTCCTAATTTTGGGAAGATACTAAAGAGTTGAGCATTTGCACAGAATTAGCATATACAAGGTGAATGCAAATACATCACTCAGGTCTGTTAGACCCCTATGTCACCAGTTAAGTGTTAAATTAGTAAGTAATTTTAACATTTATAGTTAACCCAAAGCATTTCTTTTAAGAATTTAAGGTCTGTGATATAACAATGATATATATCAAGCCTGTTGAATAGAGTTTAGGACATTGTACGTGCTCAATAAGTATTTATGGAATGGACAAAGATTTTTTTTGTTGTAGCCTAGTTTGTTTGTTCGTGGTACTGGGGTATTGAACCCAAGGCCTCAAGCATGCTAGGTAGGTGCTTTACTACTGAGCTGTACCCCTACGCCCTATTTTATTTTTTTATTTTGAGACAGGGTTTTGGTATGTTACACAGGCTGCCTCTGGACTTGAACTTAGAATCGTCCTGCCTCAGCTTCCCAGGTTGCTGGGGTTGCAGACATGTGCCATGGTGTCCAGTTTGGATGGATGAATTTAATAAAAATATTTTAATTTTTCTATCTTTTATTCATGATTTTGTTTGCAAATTAATTTTTGATATTAAGAGCCAAGTGCTTATTATTATTCATATCTCTGTCATCAGCCTGGCCCGTAATATCTGGCAGTTAGTTAATATTCAGTAAATGTTAAAGGGAAAATCAGGTAGCTTTGTTAGACACTATGTTTTTGAGAACATAGGGCTTAATTTTTTAAAGCAAAGATGTAATTTTTCCTTTATGTCACTTCATGGCAGTATTATTTGAAATTACACAGGCTATTAATTTAAAATGCTGTTATTTTAACTTTTACTATCAACATAAATATACACTTTGATTATAGGCAAGACTCCCTAGAGTGTGAATTAAGTATAGGAAGCTAATGTGTATTGACTTTATTATGATTGATTGGATTTAATCATCAGACAGGAAGGATTTTTGTGCAAATATTATTTTTCTCATTTTAATCCTGTTTGCTCAGCATAACTGAAATAAGATGTCATTAGTATGAGTATGAGTATTTGAGATGCTTCAACCATTTGGGAGATTTGAGTATTAACACAAATTTTAACATAAGGTGATCTGCTAATCACAAAGAAGTTCTGTTTGTTCAGTTTTGGTTTGTTCTAGTTTTTCTTATTTAAATATGTGATTTCCTGCTTGACTCCTAGGTATGTTTATGTAGTAAAAATATAAATTAAAACAGAATTGACACACTGAACCAGAGAAGAAGGTTCCCTGTGCTAGAATTTTGTTTGCAGATAACACAACTATTGAAAAGGCATAGTTAGTTGTCTAATATCAGAAGTTATAGATAATGACTGCCATCTCAGTTTTTACTTATTCCTTATGAACATTTCATCAAAAATTTATCTAGACCTTTCCTAAACTTACATATGTTTTGAATCTTTATAGACTCTTCAGATATAAAGCTTCAAAAACATTTTAACTCTTGTCTCCAAATAATTTCTGTTTCCCTTAGACCTTGAAGTCCTTGGAGGCACTTAAGACTGACATTGTGTTATCTGTATTCTGAAACTCTTTATTTCTTACGTATGACATTGATTGGGTGCTATGTACTTCTCATACCTTATTACCTTATTTAGTCATCACTTTAATCTTCAAAATAGATAATGTTAATACTGCATGCTATAGATGCAGATGCTGAGAATTAGAAGTTAAATGACTTGCCCATGGTAAGCCAGGCTGTGAAGAGATGCTTGTATGTGTGGCTACATTAGATCACCACATTGTGTGTTATGTAGTTGGAGAAATGGTGCCAAGTTTATATCCATTTGGGAGACATGGCCATTATTTTTACATTTATAAAATAGTGGGCCTCTCGGAGCTCTGTTGCTCCTGGTTGAAAACACCACCCTGGATCTTTACCACATCTTGTTAAAAAAAAAAAAAAAAAAAAAAAAAAACTAGTGTTTTCATACTTCACTGGCCTCCAAACCACTTTCACTTTGGCATTAAGGTCTCCAAGAAGCCATCCCTGTCTTCTTTATCTCACTTTTTGGAACAAAAATACAGTCGTGCGTAGCTTAACAATGGAAATATTTTGAGAAACATGCCATTAGGTGATTTCATCATTGTACGAACGTTATAGGGTATACTTACGCAAACCTAGGAGGTGCAGGCTGATCCCTCCACGTGGTCTCTTGATGCAATCAAGAGACATAGTAAACATGAATTTTATGAGGCTGCTGCCAGTATAACATGGCTGACTGTTTTGCAGTAAACTTTTTTAATATGAGTACACGCTAAAATATCAATAAAAGTGGAGTATAGTAAATACATAAGGTCTGGGATTTAGCTCAGTTGGTAGAACGCTGCTCTGCAGTCTCTGAGGTTCCAAGATCAATTCCTAGCACCACAAAAATGGGAGAATCCACTCCTGAGGCAATCCCCAAAATAATCAGCCATTGAAAACCCTATAGGGTCTCTATGAGTCAGACATGACTCGACGGCACCTAACAACAACAACGTAGTAAATACATAAGCCAGTAACACAGTCATTTATTATCATTATCGAATAGTATATATTATACATAAGTGTAGGTGGTGTGCTTTCATATGACTGTTTACACCAACATCACCACAGACACTTAAGGAATACATTGGCCATGACATTAGGATGACTGTATAGTCACTAGGCTGTAGGAATTTTTCAGCTCTATCATGATCTCATGGGGCCAGCATCATATATTCAATCCTTCATTGACTGAAATGTCAGTATATGGTGCATGATGTATTTAATTTGCCTGACTAGAAAATCTAGCTGACAAAGTCTCCCTTTCTTTTTCATCTCAGTCCCTTTTTCAAGACTCTCATGGGATTATAATTTAGGTGTTTTTTTAGCTTCTGATATCCTGACATGTCATTATAATAGCTAAACATTATGTTGCTGTAAATTATTGTAATATTTTCACTTCTTTGTGAAAGAAGGAACTAGTATTGTAGATGGTAATGATGATTGTACACATTCATGCTTCAGTCCTGAATGCCCTTAAACACAGGCAGAGACATTTCATTTCTTCCTTAGTTTATCTCTCTCTCTCTCTCTCTCTCTCTCTCTCTCTCTCTCTTCTCTTCTCTTCTCTTCTCTTTCTCCTTCCCCACCTTCTTCTCCCCCTCCTCCTCCTCCTCTTCCTCCTCTTTTTCCTTTTTCCTTCTCCTCCTCCCCCCTTCTCCTCTCCTCCTCCTCCTCCTTCTTCTTCCCCTTTTCCCCCTCCCCTCCTCCCCCCTCCTCCCCCTCTTCCCTCTCCTCCTCTTCCTCCTCCTCCTCCTCCATTTTCTTCTTCTTTTTTTTTTTTGAGATAGAGTCTTGAATGTAGCTCATCCTGATGTAAAACTCACAATCCTCCTCCTGCTCCCTCCAAGTACTGGGATTATTACAGGCAAGCACCAGCACCCATGGCCTAGGGTATTTTTTTTTTTAATTACTAACAGTGAAAGAGAAGCCCATATCTTTCTTTTTAAGTGAGTTAGGAGTTAGAGAAAAGCCCCATGATTTAAAAGTTCTGAGGTGAAGGAATTTATTTGTTGTAATGTCATATGGTGAATTACTTTGGTCCCTCATCCTGGCAACAGCCTTATCTTTTCCTGCTTATTTACCTTGAGTAAATTTCATTTTACTAAATTTCTCACTTGAAGAGATTATCAAAGTAGCATAATGTCACCAGTGTTTTCCTCCCCAACTTTTATGATGTCTTACCCACTTGGCTTATACCACGGATGGTGGTCTGCTTACTATAAATACCAGTTGCCATTTATTAATAACTGCGAAAGACCTCTGAATAACCTTTCATGTGGGGACAAGTAATTCTTTTGAAGTAAACTCTAAGAGAAAATCAGAAAGCTCAAGCAATGGGATTAATCTGTTGTATTGATGATTATAGCAAAAGAAAAGCCAAGTTTATATTCTATGTATTTCTCACTTCATTAATTGCTTAAAAATTCCCTTCAGGCAGAATTTGAGCTGCCTCTTTGTGGACTGTGTTTTTATTCTCAGGATAGATTTTTCTAAACAATTTATAAGAAGTTAATTTTTCTCTCTAGATGTTTGCATAAGCATTTAAGAAGTTCTTTTATAATGTTGGGATGCATCTCAGTCAGGTTTCACTGGAGTCATTTTAGTATCTTCTTTTCAGCCTTGAAAGGCTTCACTGGGTGACAAGGTACAATGAGCTGTCTTTTAGAGGATGCTGTAATACCATTGTTGTGGGGAGATCTGTTCTTTGTTGGGGACCAAAAAAAAAAAACAACAACATGAGAAAGATAAATGTGATTGAGTGGTACTGAGCAGTTATTTCTGCAGACAAGTAGAAATTAAATATTTCCTTTAGTCATGCTGTGATGGTTTTGAATTAGAACCGCTGGACAAATTCCCTGTAACTTTGTACCCAAATATTTTATCCATGAAAATGAGTTCTCCTCAGCCACTTAAAAGCTTCCCAATAAAGAGTATACATTTATATGACCCACTTATGCCCATTAACTTCCTTCATAATTAATTAAATACCATCCTCAAATGATACTTTATAGATTATTCCTTATCTAATCCCTTTTCATTTGGTCACTCATTCAGTCATCCTTCTTTCTATCCACCCAGCAAATATTTATTGAGCACTTGCTATATGCCAGGCATTGAAGATAAAATAAGTACAGAGGATCCTGCCCTCCAAGGACACAAGACAAATAAATAAGCAAATAAAATGATTACAAATTAGGTTCAAGTTGCTGGTTAAAAAAAAAAGAAGCAGCAGCAGCAGGGCCGGGTGCAGTGTGCATACCTATAATCCCAGCAATTTGGGACACAGGAGGATTGTTAGTTCCAGGCCAGAGGCAGCCTGTATAACCTAGTGAGACCCTGTCTCAGCTAAAAAATAAAAAATGGGCTAGGGGAGCAGCCCAGTGGGAGAGCACTTGCAAAGTATGTGTGAGGCCCTGGGCTCAACCCGCAAGTACCACAAAATAAATAAATCAATTAAAATAAATAAATAAATAAATGAAGCAAACTCTTGCTGAGAGAACAAAACCCAGGCAAACCAGAGTGTGGATTTTTGCTTTGGGCTCAGGTTTAGCTCAGTTGATAGAATGCTGCTCCATGCTCTCTGAGGACTTGAGTTTGATCCCCAGCACCACAAAGACAGGAGAAGGGCATGGCAATGCACTCCCACAGCAATCCTGAGAAACAATCAGCCATAGAAAACCCTATGAGGGTCGCTATGAGTAGGACCCAACTTGATGGTACTTAACAACATGTGTCTGCTTTAGGAAGAATGTTCATGGAAGTTCTGTCTGAGGAAGAAAGGTGAGACCCACAAGACCTCGCCTTCAGTAGGAGCCAGTGGTGAGCAGGAGTCTTGCAGAAGGGTGAGGAGAGAGCTCTGAGTGTTCCATTCTCCTTGGCTGCTCTTACCATAGGCATGTGTACCTGAGTCTTGGATGTCTCTGAAGTAAGCCCAGAAGAGCACAGCCTTTATCTTTGTCTCTTCCCCACAGCATGGAGAACAGGCCCTGCCACTGGCTGGGCCAATCAGAAATGTTTGTGGTGAAGAGCCTCCAGGTAGCATCTGACTTTTCCAAGCATGTAACCATAATGATATGGAGGGCAAAGAGAAGATGTATTTGCTACTGTTGAGAGTGCTTTTTGAGTTTCATTACCATGTTCATGCTGCTTTTGAATTATTTCATAATAAGACTTCCACTGAACATTCCAAGCATATCCATAGTAATTCCAAGTAGATGTTTTACAGAACTAACCTCTGCAAGTAACTTCTTCATTCAGGAAATAAATGGAGCTCACATTTTTGAGCATTTTCCTGCCATCCATAGATCCATAGAGATAGTCTTGTATTATAATTTGTCATATATTAGTGGTGTCTGCATTAAACTCTTATGAAGACTTTTAACAAATACAGAATTCCAAACCATACTGTGGGAGAATCTTATTTACCCATTTATTTGGAGAAAGATCCTTGACATTTATACTCTTAGAATCTCCTCCTTTTATTTTCAGGGGGTTTGGTAAGGAGAAGGTTCTCCAGGTTCTTCTGATAAGAACAGATAAGTTCCCCCTTACCCTCTTGTGCAAACTGCAGTTTTTGGAAAAGTCTCTCTGGCTGCTACATTGAGAACTAACTAGAATATAGACAGGATTAGCTACCACAACAGTCGTTGTAGGGGGTGATGATGGCCCTAAGAGGGTAGGGAGAAGGTGCAAAGTCAAAGAAGTTGATAAAAGCAGGCAGGTTATAGGTAAAACTAAGAATCAATAAATAGAAGTAAGAGAAGGGAAAAACATCTAGGAAAAACATCAGAGGCTCAGGTTTGGGACCCATTGGCTGGGATGGTAACAAGACCTTTCTGTGGTATGTATAGGAGGTAGTCATGGGCCACTGCAGTGCCTGGCACATAGTAAGGACTTATATGCTAACTATTGTTGAGGTAGTGAGTAAAAGTAAGAGTTCACAGAAAGGAGCATTGACTATCAAAAGAAAACCTGTAAGAAAATGTTGTGCTTTGGGGGGGGGGAGAATAAAACATTTAATATTCCCCAAAATATGATATGGGGCTATGATAAAACTGTAAGCTATGATAAAACTATGTTTTATCATAGCTATGATAAAACTGTAACCTTACTTTTTCTTTAGCTACATATTAGACAGGATAACAAGTAAAACTTCTTATCTGTCCTCTAAGCCCTTAAAATAGTGATTGAATTTTTCCTTCCAAAAAGATTCCAAAGTCTACCTTATCTTCCAAAGAAAAGGTGCCTGTCTCATGGATAGTTGATTATTTTAAAATCCATTTTAGTTAAGGTGTGGCTTTTAAAGGGTCAGTAGCAATTCTGAAACAATCAGCCATTGAAAATTCTATGAGGATTGTTATCAGTTGGACCCCTGACTTGACAGCACCTAACTACAACAACAACAACAACAACACGCAATTCTGATGACTGATTTTTTGCAATTTAGGACAAGGGGTAGTAATTTAGATGTAAAATGCATTGAAGTATAAGTAATATATTTATTCTGCATTTTGTGTTTTATTTTTTTAATAACCCTGCCTGTCCTCCAACCCCATACATTCTAATTCTTAGTTTGTGTTTGAATTGAGGGTTTGTATGTGTATTCATATACATTTATACATGCATGCACAAACTCAAGATATGCATCTAGATAGCACAAATGTGTATAGGAGAGTTGCTTACACAATATAGATTGACTCATCTTGTTGTTGTTAGGTGCCATTGTGTCAGGTCCAACTCATAGTAACCCTATATACAACAGAATGAAACATTCCCCCATTCTGTGCCAGGCACATGATCATTTTTATGTTTAAGCCCATTGTTGCAGCCACTGTGTGAATCCATTTAGTTGAGAGTCTCCCTTTTTTTCACTTACCTTCCACTATCCCAAACATGATGACTTCTCGAGGGACTGGTAAACATATTTGTTAGCCAGGTGCTGTGCATATGCCTGTAATCCCAGTGACTTGGGAGGCTGAGGCAGAAGGATTGTGAGTTTGAGGCCAGAGGAAGCCTATGCAGCTCGCTAGACCCTGTCTCAAAATAAAATATTTTTATAAAGGGCCTGAGGGTGTAGCCCAGTTGTACTGTAGTTGCATGAGGCTGTAGGTTCAATCCCAAGCATGACATTCAGAAGAAAGGAAGGAAAGAAGGAAGGAAGAGGTACTTATCAACCATTAAGCCATGGACTGCTTAATCTACTGAGGATACTATGGTAAGACACCCAAGCATGGTTTTTGGTGCCCAGAAGACATTTGTTGAATGATTGGGTTATGATTTGAGGGGTAATGTTTTGGTAATGGGATATAACATTTCAGGAGCTTTATTGATGGTGGCAGATGTGTGCATTCACATCAAGCTTTGGTCTGTTTCATAGTGGATATGTCATTGCTGTGTCCAAAAAGATTCCCTGAGAACACTCATATCATCTAACATTCCATAAACAAGCTGAACACATGTCCCTTAAAAGTAATTTTACTTAAACTTTTATGTAAATAACCAGTGGAAATCTTCCTTGTGAAGGAGGAGTGTCCAGAACAAAGAATAGGTGGTGCTATTAACTGAACATGTCAAGGTACATGTACAATGAATATTGTACCAAATACCTGGGATTCACTGGCTTTGTGGTCAACATTTGAGAGTTCATGGTTGGCACAAGTTTTCTGTTTGTGTAAGCATGTAATAAATCGAGTTTCAGTTCTACAATTTACCTAGGTAACTTTATACGATTTCATTGTAGCGCTCAAAATGAGAGTCTGGCTTGATCTTCTAAGAGGTCAAACTCCCTTAAAGGTCTTGATGTGGTAAATCTCTGTCCTCTCTTTTCCTTGATCTTTCTCTTATTTTTTATTTTTTTTTCACTCTTTCCTGTTTCTCTTGGTTCTCTGAATGAGTCTGTTGATCTTGGATTGATGGCATGAGCCAGTCAGAGTCATACAAGCTGTTTTTTTCGTTGAGAGTTTACAGTGTGTCAGAGACTATGCTGAAGTTATCACATCTTGTCTCACTCAGTTCTAGCCATAAGCTCCGAGATAGTTACTAACCTTTTCCCTCTTGTTGGGTGAAGAAACTAATGTACAAAAAATTCAGTAAATTTGCACAAGGTCCTAGGATTAGTAAGTGGTGGGATTTGAAAGTGGACATGTTGATTCTAGAACCTGTGTTCTTAGTTTTCATGTCATGTCATACTGGAGGCAGAGAAGTGAAATAGGTTAATAAGAGGAATAGTGCAGCCTTTTAGTCATCTGCTTACCTACCCCTGTACCCAGTACAGTACCTGACATAAATGCAATTATTGTACCAGGGACCTAGATGTTTTTCCCTTCTCTTACTTCTATTTATTGATTCTTAGTTTTACCTATAACCTGCCTGCTTTTATCAACTTCTTTGACTTTGCACCTTCTCCCTACCCTCTTAGGGCCATCATCACCCCCTACAACGACTGTTGTGGTAGCTAATCCTGTCTATATTCTAGTTAGTTCTCAATGTAGCAGCCAGAGAGACTTTTCCAAAAACTGCAGTTTGCACAAGAGGGTAAGGGGGAACTTATGTGTGCAATGTACTACAAAATGCATATATGGAAATGTCACAATGAAATGCATGTCAGAACGAAACTCATTAAGTTATACATTAAAAATTTCCAATAATAAAATTTCTGGAAACTAAGGAAGTCATCTTAATCTTTCAACTCTTTATAAAATGAGATGAATACCTAATTATAGAAATACAGTATTGTACTTAGCATTAAAAAAATGCAGTCTGAGCTCATCACTCATTTGTTTATAACCTCCCAATGATCCATTTTTCATCTTGGAACAAAACTCAATGATTTTTTCCTGGTCTACCAAGTCTTGCATGGTCTAGCCTAGATACTGCTTTGCCTCCTGGGTACCAGGCTTTCCTCTGACTCTGTGTCCTGCAGGTTCAATGATCCTCCTGCTAACATCCCACTTCAGGCTCTTACATGTACGTTGTTACTACTGCCTAGTAGATTCTCCTTGTATACCCACCACTCATCTCAGCCCAGAGGCCCTGCCTAGGGAAATTTTTTCTGACCTTTAAATTTTCAGCTTTTTAGCTCCCTATGGCAGTTATCTTATTTACAATTATGAACTTACATGACTATTTAACAGGTGTTTCTCACATACTAAATAGTCCCTGGGACACAGTAAGTGTTCCATAAATATTTACTGAACAAATGAATGAGTGAATGAACAAAGAATAAACAGAATTTGTTTGGCTGAGACCCCTGGCTAGATATTTCCTATTTGGAGGGAAACTTTTTTAAAAGACAATTTCATTAAATTATGGAGTTGGAATTTGATTGCACCTTGCAGAGATTGCATGATTTTCTATCCATTTAGTTAGGAGAAAAACCCTTATGCATGGAGAGGGGAAGTAATTTGCCCATGGTGCACAGCTAGTCAGTGGCAGATGCCTTTGTTTTGACCTTGGAATTGTGTTTAGGGAGAAACACATATTTTCTTAACTTTGTAAGGCATCATTAGTGTGCTTGGTCTGTAAGAGCTGCATAAATATTTGATAATATTGATATAATCATGTCTGCATTTAAAGAGTTTTTTATAACATGTATTGGTATTTATTTTCTTCTCGTATGCCCATGTGTTCAGAATTGGATCAGAAAACAGTCTAAGAATACACAGACGTGTGGCCTAAAGATTTGTGTGTCCCAAAAGATGGTACTCAGAGTTAGAAGTAGCTTGTGTTGTACCCCCACCAACATGAGGCAAACACAGTCCTCCTTATATTTCTGGGCTTAAGGGTAGGGAAAGCTGTGTGCAACCCTAGGCTGTCAGTGGAAGGGCATGCCCAGTCCCAAAGTTCCAAAAATGCCTGGGCACAGATGCAAAAAGCTATAGAGGTGTATAAATGAATGCCCAAGAGCTCCCAATGAGAAGGGGCACAACAATTCCACACTGGTAGGTATGTGGCATTGCCTCCACCTCTCCTTTCAAGTTCTCTAGTAATGTGCAGCCCTTGGAAGGCTGAGCTGGTGCCTGAGCCAGGGAAAGTTAAGTCAGCATTCCCAGGTGCTTGCCTGGCTGCTGGCTGGATTTCTGGCTGGGGCTGGGTCCCCATGTGGCCCCTTCTATGGAGCGTGGCAGCATTTTGTCCTGCAGGTACTGTAGGTACTGGATTAAGCAGGTCTGCTGTTGCAGACAGACAGCAGGCACCGTTCTAGCGTGGAGCTGTGTTTGGATTGGAGTTTCCAGGGCCTTATCAGGAGCCACCCCTAGTGACTCAGCCAGTGCCAGAACTAACTTTGACTTTCACTCCTCGCCAAGGGCTTGCAGTGCACCTGAAAGGAAAAAAGATGGAGGCGCTTAGATTTCAGATGTTCATGCCATGCTCCTTTGAAAGCTTATATCTGTAAGTGAAGTTTTATTCTGGAAACGATCCTGGGAGCACTTAACAGGAGCACTATTATTATTATATCATTCCTTTTATTATTTTCTTTCTAAGGGGGAGGACAGAGGAAGGGAAGGTTTGGGAATTATAAATACTGGAGCTGCCACTTTGTGACTGTGGCTTTAATCAGATTCAGCCATAACCTATAGTAACAAATAATGTGGTGAGGGAGGAATTGAAATGCTAGCCCATTATGTGTGCCCTCTTATTCAAAATTGAATATTGGTCATAAATTAATAATGACAAAAAACTGCTTGAAAAATCTGTTATAGCAAAGCTTGATTTAAGATTACAAAGTAGACTGGAGCCCAGCTTTCTTATGAATAAGCAAAGTATTTTCTTACGGAAAACAGCATGTTTAGTAGTGACATTTGTCAAAACTGCCCCATTGTAAACACTTTTTTTTTTTTGCTACTCCCCTCTTCTGCTGTGGAATAGTAGTAGCTGCATTGATAAACTGACTATTTGCATTTTTGTATATTGATTATTTTTTCTTCATGGGGGAAAAAAAATCCAGACATCAGAATCATTTGCCTGGCATAGAAATGTAGAATAAGCCTAAAGTTGGCAGTTGCAAAGAAATACTAAAATGGAGACATACCAAATGGATAACAGCTCCCTTATTCCTTTTAACATTTACTTTCACTATTAGATGATAAGATTAAAAAACTATATGAAAAGCTGGGTCCCTGAAGTGACCAGGCATTGAAGCAAATCAACTTAGGCAAAAGCCACCTCTGGAGCTTAATAATTATTTACCGAGCGTTCCTGGGTCATGAGAGAGGTTCTGATTAAGTCAGAAAAGCATTATGTTCAGCAGCTTGTGAAGGTGTGCTTAAAGACTGCAAGAAGAATGGAAAAATACTAGAGGTAGCAGAACTATTTTTAGAATTTGATTCTTAAAAATAAAATTCCCATAAATTGAAGTGTGGGTTAAAGTCCATCATTTTCAGTCGATACTTCTTTAAAAGGTCTTACAAAAGGTGGTTTTTAAAAGGATTTCTAATTCCTTGTGTTTCTATTTCTGCTGAAGTTTGCTTTTATAGATACTTCAGATTTTTTTCATTCCATTTGTCATTAAAACAGTTTACTCATCTCTCAAAAATGATAGAACATTTTATGAACAAAGTATATATAATTATGTATTTAAAATGTCATTATGCTAGAGATTTCATAAATTTCTGCCTTATAAATCTGATAATAGTTGGGGAAATGATGTCTGCTCTGTGTGATTCATGCCCTACATG
Source organism: Pedetes capensis (assembly GCA_007922755.1). Classification (NCBI taxonomy): domain Eukaryota; kingdom Metazoa; phylum Chordata; class Mammalia; order Rodentia; family Pedetidae; genus Pedetes; species Pedetes capensis. The sequence goes on along the minus strand of VMDO01002903.1, from coordinate 9,224 downwards.
AATGCACTCTGTATCTTACTAATTTTTTATAATACTAATCTTAAACAGGATCGCACCACGAGATGAAACTGACTATTCTGATGCAGCATACAGTAATATTGCCAAACCTGAATCTGGACCCAAATTAATTCTGAATTTTGAGTTTCTTTTTCTAGTTAACTGTAATATTTCCTATAGGAGGATGCTTCCCTTATAAGCTCTCCAAATGAAATTCCTAGCAAAAATCTTTGGCAAAACATGTGCACTGATCTGTTGCCTCCTCTGTTGCCTCCTTAACTTTTTTTTGTGCCTATTCTTTGAGGAGGGCACACACTGTGAATTAATTGTTTTGTATTTTCCTCTGGGAAAGCAAAGAAATACCATAGCAGAGTGCAACATTCTGGTGTTTTGACTTTCTGAAAAATAACTGGTCACTTTTTACCAGTTTTGAAATATTAGGATGTTTAGAGGATATTATTTCTGGAATTAAAACACAGTATAAAAGAATTCACTCTTTAACTTTTACTCATTGTCCATTTTGGTCGTGGGCTGCAATATAACCATCTTACCTGTATTAACACATTTAATTCTTACAACTGCTTTATCACAAAGGCACTTTTTTCCATCCATATTTTGCAGATAAGAAAACTAAGGTTTGTGTAGGTAAAAAAAATCCTTCCCAAGTCATATAGCTAAGAAGTGGCTGAGTTAGGATTTCAACCCAGGCATCCTGGCCCTGGGGCTTACACTCTTATCTGTTACATTCTACATATGTATGTTCACATGAGATACTAAACCAATCAATATTTCTTCCTTTGCTTTTGTATTGAGTTTTTCCCATCCCATTTTTTGAATTACCAAACCAGAACTCAGTTGGACCTTTGAGGGACCATGATTAGACTGGATGCTACAGTATTTTTCTGTCAGATATATTTCTGACTCGGTTTCCTGTTGACTTTTTAGCAACTGTTCAGAGGCAGAGAAAACTCTATTAAAAAGATTCTTTGATTATAAGATCTATATTGCTTTTGGAAATCTGAAAATGTGGAGGGAAGTTCTTTTTAAAATTAAGGAAATATAGTAGATCCATAGAGCTCAGAGCTCTCAGTTGCTGGATGATTCAAGCATACTATTGGACAAAAGATCTTCCCACACTAAGGTTTTAGTATTATTTGGTACTCTGAGGTGCAGTATTTGTTAGAAAACAGACACCAGATTTACTCATCGAACAAATATTTGTCTTGTCTATGTGATGGGCAGTCTGTAATGCAAATAAAACATATGAATATCCCTGGCCTTGTGGACCTGGCTCCACTAGGTCGGAACAGATCAAATATATACCAACTTTACTTTAAAGTCTGTACCTCATCCTCATGGTCCAAAATGGTTCTTGGCATTCCAACTAGTGCAGCCAAATTGTAGGTGACAAGATGGTAGAAGGTTCAAAGAGGAGGATCTTTTTAAGATCTCTGAAGTACTCATGACATTTCTGCTTAAATCTCATTAGCCAAACCAAGTTATGTAGCCAACTCAGGTCCTGGGAAGCTGAGAAATGTTGTGGGTAATAGTGTACCTAGCTAAAACAAGAGGGAGATAGGAAAATGGGTAATGCAGATCGAACATCCCTGATCTGAAAATATGAAATCCTTGAAAATCTGAAACTTTTTGAGCACTGACATGATGCCACAAGTGGAATAAACCACACTTCATTTCATGTAACAGATCACAGTCAAAACACAGGCATACCAAATAAAATTACCTTCAGTCTGTATATAAGGTGCATATGAAACAAATGAATTTCAGGTTTAGACTTGCGTCCCATCACCATGATAATCTCATTATGTATGTGCAAATATTCCAAAATTTGAAGACACCCTAAGTCCTAGCATTTGGATAAGGGATATACAACATTTTTGGTAAAAGATAGTCAACCTGTAGGTTATTTGAATTATAGATTTTGGGCTGAAATTTTGATGATCTTTTTTCAGAATTGCTAACATTTTCTAAAGAATCATAAAAACTAGCTGTGGCATTCTAGGGCATATCAAACAGGCAGAAGCAAAAGTGGACAAAGATTGGGCTTTCTGAATCAATGTTAAGTTCCACTCCAGGGTAGTCAAGGCTTCAGGAATAGATTGATCCAGATGCTCAGTGCCATCTGAGGCCTGCTCCCTTCCTTTGTTCTTCCTTTTCCTCAATCCTCTGTCCCTTTTTGTCAGTTCACATTACTGCTTCATCTAGTTTGCCTTTCTTCTCAGACCCAACAAATTCCAGATTCTTCTCCTACTAGCATTATAATCTTGGTTTAAAGGCAGTTACTTTATCCCAGTAGCTCCAATAAAGACACAAGTATGACTTTTAGTGGACTGTTTTCAACCACAGGCCCCTTCCTGGGTTCATCCCTGTGGCTGGTGGCCATTTATACCAGTTGGTTAAGCATGGCTTGCGCTTCCATGTCTGAAGGCAGTAGGAACACAACATCCTGATGAACTGAAAGGGAGGAAAGCTGGTTTTTGAAGGTGACATCAAGACATTTTCCCAAAAAAGTGGGACAGGATGCTGGGCAGGCATGCATAACATGTGATCAGTGTTAAACCATGATTTTTGTTTGTAAGTTTGCCTCCTAAATCATGGCAGGTGCACTGATTCTCTGCTTCTTACATCATAATTTGTACTTTTGTCTGGATTTTAACAGAGTGATGCAAATTTTGCATCTTGATAGATATGTCCTAGGCATGCAGCTGTTTTTACATGATGGTCTGAAGCTTTTGAATCTTCCCTGGGCTGTTACAATATTGTCTAGACAAGTAGACAGAGCATGCCTTTGAGGTGCTTAATTTTATAGTAGATATAGAAGGGATTTCTGGCTTTACAAAGTTCCTTCCATTACTTTCACACTCATGACTGAATTCTGTCATTAGATTTTCAGTTTGGGACTTTTTAAAAAATGCTGTTTTTAAAAATACTCAAGGTGGGCCATCTTGCCATGCTCCATCAATTGCTTATACCTTATAGTGATGACTTTTTGGAGCTTTTAAAACACAGTAGCTAGATTTTAATGGAACTCCACAATTGGACAGAAAAAGCAAGAATTTGAGAATATAGTAATAGTAGAAGGAAGCTTGATGTGAAGGCCAGAAAACCAGGGCCAGGCACCATGGCATGCTCTCATAGTCCCAACAATTTGGAAGGAAGGAAGGAAGGAAGAAAGTAAGGGAGGGAAGGAGGAAGGGAGGGGGGGAGGGAAGGAAAGAAAAAAGACAGAAAGAAAAGAAAAGAAAATAGAGAAAGGAAAAGAAAAGAAGAGAAAAAAAGAAAACTGGACCATAAGGCACTTTGACTGCTTTATGCCTTGTCAATGATCTGGCATATACGAAAACTGCTTGAAGGGAAAAGAGTGTTAAGAATGTGCCAATCCATGGTGGCATCTGTGGAAAATAAAGATCAGTTGTGGTCACAAAGTGAGGAAATGACAAAAATCCATATCTTGGTTTAAAATATCTCTCAGTAAGGGATGGGCATTCTACTTTGGAGTACATGTTATGTGCTATCGAGTTGTTTCTAACTCAGCAACTCTACAGGGTTTTCATTGGCTGATTTTTCAGGATTGACTCAGGAGTGGATTGCCACATCCTTCTCCCATTTTTGCTGTGCTGGGAATCGAACTTGGGACCTCAGAGACTGTAGAGTAACACTCTATCAAACTTGGGGACTAGTGAAAATAACTAACAGAATCTGGTGATGAAAATTGCCTGGAAGAACATGTTCATGTGTTATAGAAGTCACTAAACATGTTTGATCATCCCTCTCCATTGACTTTTTTCAAACAAATTCTCAGAATATATTCTTATTTGTAAATTGTGTGTGTGTATGTGTGTGTGTGTGTGTGTATGTGTGTGTGTGTGGATTTGTGTGCACAGAGTGTCTGTAGCTCTGCAGTAGTATACTACATGTACGAGCATGTACAAAAGCAGAAAATAAAAATAAGATAAACATAAATTTTTTAACTTTTCTTCCTGTACCTCAGGGTATAATTTTTATTTTCTTTTTCAGACACTATTGGTATAGTGTCAGTCTTATTAAGGTTCTCTTTTATTTTGATCTAATCAGTTACTGAAATTACTCTGACCTGGTACCTGCTGAAAGTCTGGCTTAGAATATATGTGGAGTCGTGAATAGATAGGAACAATCTTTACTTTTGACCAACTAGTTGGGGTTTTAGTGTTATAAAGATTTCAGATTTTAACTTCTCTATGATTAGTGGTTCTTAATATTTAGAATACTTTCCTCCTTTTGTACAATGAAAGGTACAAAGCTCCAGAAGCAGGAGCAGTGTCCTGTTTAGGCACTGTGACATCCTGATGGTCTAGCAGCTTCGGGCCTTTGGAAAAGCATGCAAATATTGGTTAAAGGAAAAAGTGGTGAAAAGATAGGCTGAATTTTTCATGCTTTTTTTATTTTCTCTGTACCAGAAACTTAGGGTATTTATTATATGAGCTGATAAAGTTTCTAGAAAAAGCTGAAATCTTTATTTTCATTCTTCTACAATGAAAGATCCTGTGTTCGTACCACTGTGGCTTCTGATCCCCTCAGATCTCAGAAGCTAAGCAGGGTCTGGCCTGGTTAGCACTTGAATGGGAAACTGCCTGGAAACACCCTGTGCTGTAGGCTTGGGAGATGGACCTAGCAACCCACTCCCCCAAAACAATCAGCCAATGAAAACCCTATGAATAGCAAAGAAGCACAACAATAGTGTTTTGTCTGTTGTACAGAGTGGCTGTAAGTCAGACACCAACTCAATGGTACCTAACAACAACAGCAACAACAACGAGGGACAATATCACTTCTTATTGTTACTTGCTTATTCTATCTATATTGAAAAAGCCACCTCAGATCACCTTAGAAGAAATAGAAAGATTGAGATAATGGAAAATTACTTTGAAACTTTAGACACCAAAATGATCATTTAAAAATATTTATCCATGCTGAGGAAATAGCTCAGTGGTAGAGCACTTGCCTAGCATGCATAAAGTCCTGAGATTGATCCCCTGCTCCCCTGGGGGGGTGGTGCTACGGGGAGGCAGAGAGGGGACAAAACAAACAAATAAAATCCAATGATCCATTTACCAAATCCTACTTGGTGTCTGGGGGCACTGTGAAAAGATCTTTTAATAATTCTTTTTGGCTTCTAGAACAGACTGGTTAGGGGCAGATTCTGTATCTTCTTATGATAAAGTATTGGTACTGTAGCTATCAAGATTCATTGGCAGTTTCTGGAAAGATATTTGTTTGGTTTGATAGGTCATCTGGCAGGAGAAAAAGGTACTTGAGCTTCTGTCCCTTCCACCCAGGAATTGGGTATTAGAGACTCTGAAGACCCTGGGCAGGCTCCTTGCAAGTGGGCAGTGGAATGTGAACTTCCTTGGACCCAGAGGAAAATGTTCTGGTTTAAGCATCAGAGATATGGGTTCATGTCCTAGTGCTCCTGAGAAACAGATCTGTGACCTTGGCTATTTTACTTTTCATTTCCAAACGTGGCCAGTTATCAGTATCAGTTGCAGAATTTTGGTAGTCATATTGATTCCTGTGCCTTATCTAAACTGAAATAATAATTTTTAGGCATGGGATTGGGCATTCTTATTTTAGAGAAAATCTTCAGCTGATTTCACTGAAGCCAGCCTTTTGCACTGGGAAATATCTATAGCTGAATCTCTCCATGCCTTTCTTACCTGCATGCCAAGTTACTATTGGACCTTCCTCTGTCTCTACTATGTACGGAAATTGCAGTCATGGTACCTTCCTGAGCATAAGTTAATAGTACCCTGCTGCAGGAGAAGGCTAGGTTCTGAACTCTTATCAACTGGATGACAATAATGAAGATTATTTTTATTGGAGAAAAATGCTAAGACTCTTTATGGTTTGTGAGAGAATTGCAGATTAAATTGTTTTCTGTCTTCATCAAACAGGGATTGTCTGAACTTTATAAGACATGTCTTCTCTGGTCCAAATTTGCACTCAAGTTTATAAAAATTGTTTCCTCATATCAAAAAGAAGTAGCATGTTCATGAATAAATATTATAATTTTTACCACTAATTATTCCGATCATTGTGCTAAGCTTTTATATCTAGGACAAATTAATCCATACCACAATGCTGAGGGGCAAATGTATTAAACACAGTATTAATATGGAAACCAATGTATATAGACAGTGACTAACTTGGCCATGGTCATGGAATTGAAGAGAGGAAAGTCAAGGAAGAGTTCAAAAGTTCCTTCAGCCTCTCTGAGTTTTAATTGAGTGGATTCCTGCGTTGGAGGATTGTGACCTTGAGACCAGACTGATTCACGTGGCTCCCCAAAGGGATATTGGCATCACTATCATAGATGACAGGTGGTCAGGCAGATGTTGGTGGGATGCTGGGGTATTGGACATAATGGAATTACTGATATTTTAAGTGGTTGATGAAGGCAGTGGAATTAACTATTTGGATTTAGGAATATTCCAGATAATTCAGAGTCCCTGTCCAGTGTACCAGTATAGTCATTTAAAAGGAAGAGGTTTTGAAGGTTAAAAATGTAAATTCAGCAATAGAGGTAAGAGCTCAGGTCACAGTTAGTGGCCACCTCTTGCCCGATACTTCATTCCAGCCTCTCTGCTGAGCACTTTAATTTCCATAATATTCACCCAACCAACCCTTGCAGGTATGTTTCGGAGGTGGGTTTTGGAGAAGCCCAGAGATGTCAAGTGGCTTGTTTAAGATCACATTGCTCAGTAGTGACAGAGCTAGAACTCAAGTCCTCTAAGTCACCCTCTTCCTTGAGCCCGTGTGGAGCAGTTCTCATTGTTGGGGTTGCTGCATGAGACTGCAGTGGTTTAGGTCTCTGTAAAGATATTTGCCTCTGGGCCAGTTGGTTTTTCTTTCTAAGGGAGAGATGCACATGTTCCCATGTGGAACTAGGCCCAAGTCCAATACTGTACATAATTGAGCTAATGTTAAGGAATCTCAGAAGAACTGATGTGACTGTGGCTTTAAACTATGAGATTAGAAGCCAGGTATTCCCGGCACCTGGCAATAACTATTTGTTGAATAAATGACCTTTATATAATCTGATTAAAAGGAATCAGACTCATGGAATTAGGATTATCTAGCCAGGGTTGCGATACATGGGTCTGGTGATGAGTTCATTTAGCTTTTACAATTAAATACATTCAGACATCTCTCCTGTGTATCATTAGTAATCTTCTGACTCAAGCCTTTGTTTTTAAAAATAACCATTATAGTCTCCTGGAATATTCTTGTATAAACCTCAATTTTGAGTTTAAACATTGTGCTCACATGTCCTGCTATTGTGGTGAAATATAGATGTCTTCATTTTTGTCTGCAAAGTGATAATTGCAGATTCAGTTATTTCTAAGAGAAAGAGATGTTTAAAAGATCTAGAGGAAAGCTGAGAAGCTGGGAGTCATCTTTCAACACATGGAAATACCCCACAGGCTGTGTGTGCAACGAAATGCCTCCAATACCTCCTTTACAGTTTTCCTTTTCTTGGAAGATTTTTTAAAACACTGCCAACTAGCTTTATCATATGTATATAGATATAAAATATTTGCTCTATTTTCTATAGTAGAGTTTTCATGTATTTGAACTTGTCTATTGTATAGATTTGTGGTTTTTTTCTGATAAGATATTTCAGAAAATGCTTTAAATGGTATCGTTATTGACTTTTAAGGTATGAAGACTTAGTGCGATTGATAACTAGTAATTTTAATTTGTCTTTGGAATGCTTTACTGTTAATTGAAAGGATTTTCCCCTCAGTATCACAGCCAATGACTTGTCTTGTGCAGCTAATTAGTGCGATTATTACACAGCTGCATTTGCTACTGCACAAAGGTTTGCTCCTGTTTTTATCAAAAGGATCAGTCTCTCTGGGAATGTTTGGACCTGACAGGCTTTGAATAGCAAGACTACTTATTTATTTATTTTTAAACAGCCTTCCCTTCTTTTCTTGGCTTAAGAAAGTACACTTGAGGTTTGAATACATGCTCAAAAGTGGGAAAATGCATTTTCTTCTGATGCTCTTTTAGTAGATCCTTAGCAAATAAATAGATTATTTTAGATGAACAGGGTAATAGCTAGGGAGTAGTCTAATTATGTAGATGAATGCATGATGTTAAAATAATAACCAACATATTAACATTGTTCAGGTTTTGTGTGTCTACAGAAAATGTAGGGGAAGAACAGTGAAAGAAAGATAGCTTAACTTTTGGTGCATACAGATGACTTCTAAGAGAAAGGATGTGCTGGATTAAGTCACTCTGTTCCCATCTTATTGTTAAAATATAGCTAAGATGGATTCAGTATCCTTTTTCCTAGCCTAATAGTGGCTGGTCACCCATGTCATTTCTTCATATTCTTCAATTAATGTCAAATGGCATATATTCTGCCACTGAAAAAAATAGCACAGCTTTTTTTCTAGTTTAGAGGAGAAAAACCAAAGAAAAATAAATTTATTTATAATTCTACTCCCATTCTGGCAACTTCAGTCACCAGTATACATTTCCTGCTAGTCATTTTGTGTGCTTGTGCACATATGCACACCATTCTTACTTTAAATCAGACCATAAATACACTTTTGAATACTACTTTATAATTACTCTTATTGCATGCATTTCCTACTTTGCTGTGTAGTTGTGCAATTTTTTTAAAAAAATAGGTGGTAGTTTATTGAATTCATGCTTTGTAATTTACCCAACCATTCTCATATTGTGGGGAAAATATGGGTGATTGAGAATATTTTGCAATTTGTAAAGAGTTTTTATAATAATAACCCAAAAACCAAACAACCCAATGCACAAATGGGCAAAGGAACTGAGTAGACAGTTCTCAAATGAAGAGGTCCATAAAGCCATGAAACACGTGAAAAAGTGCTCAATAGCCCTAGCCATTAGGGAAATGCAAATCAAAACAATGCTGAGATATCACCTTACACCAGTAAGAATGGCCAAGATCAATAAAACAAACAACAACAAATGCTGGCAAGGCTGTGGGGAAAAGGGAACACTTTTACATTGTTGGTGGAGCTGTAAATTGGTGCAACCACTATGGAAATCAATATGGAGGTACCTCAAAAAACTAAAAATAGATCTACCATATGACCCAGCTATAACACTATTGGGAATTTACCCAAAGGGAGATGAGTCATCATACCACAGAGACACCTGCATCTCCATGTTCAATGCAG